>JARHVA010007502.1:0-270000 GCA_037957365.1 Torreya grandis | reverse complement strand
TGCATGGTTTCTATGTACAAGACATCTTCACTATTGGATTCAAACTCATATATATCATCATATATCACACTTTAGAACACTTATTTCAAACACTTATATTATCTTATGTATTCTTTGTCTTGTTCACATGGTTTTGCCTTATTTTCACTTGCTTGGTTTGCTTGCACCATCTCTCTCATTTACTTTGTGAGATTGTCATCTTCTTCAACCTTCATGATTTCTTGGAATTCACTTGTCATGTGATCATCTTATACTCTTACCTTTATTTTATCAACCTAATTATTTCCTTGTATCTTCTTGGGCTACCACTTTCTTGTTTTTGAATCATTCTCATGCCTCATGCCTTTTCTTTCTACCATGCCAAATTTATATACTTTGTCATTTACCTTTTATTTCCACATTTATGCTTGATTTTTACCTATACTCTTACTTTATTTGACATCTTGCTTGATGTTCATATCCTTATTCTCACCACCTACTTGTTTTAGCCATTTAAGACATACATATCCATGCCCTTGTTTACCTTTTAAGGTTTGAACTTTATCATGTTTCCTTTCAACTTGCATCTCATTATTTTCCTCTTTACTTATTTAATAAAAATAAATATTCAAACATTCATTTACCTCTATGGACACCTGCTACAAGATTATCTCTTCTTTGATGTCTTTTTGGGTGACCTCCATGTATTCCTGGTGCACCATGTCCTTTTTTTTAGCTTCTATGTATGAAAATGCATCATATAAATCCTCTTTCTCATCACTTTAAACTTTTGTAATGTTCTCAATTTCAACACTTTATCTTATTCATGAATTTATTTTTCTTTGTTATCTTCTTTCCACTTGATGGGTGACATATTTGACCCATTATTCATCCATTTTGAGGCTTCATGCTTTACCTTCTCCAAATTTTTATTCATATCTACAAACACAAAATAAAAATATGTTATCTTATAAAACTTGAGAAAATTTAGTCTCTTTGAATGTCTTTGGCATAGACATATTACATCTTCTCTTATCTTCACCCTCATGCACTCATATTGACACTTTTATCTTCTTCTTGTCCTCTTTGATGAGAATTCTCTTCTAAAATTCTCTTTCTTGTTTCTCACTTGGTGATCTAAAACTTAGAAGTTCTGGTTGATAGTAATTTTTCTATAGCATAGAAATAACATAGTAATAATGAATTCTCTGAGAAGAGATGTAGTATTACTCAAGATCGCAATACAAATATATTCTTATCTCTAGGAAGAGATGTTTGTCTTCACATTTCAGGTTAACTCTTCATTTATACACATTTCGAAAGCATGGGGAGGATGTGTAAGGTCACCAATATTGAGGGAGATTAAGTGGTTTCACTTCCAAGATTTAAAATAAAATAGAATTCAAGGAATTACTATTTTTAGAAACTTACTATTTTTAGACTGCACTACTAAAATTGAAATTTGGGGCACTTCCATTAGTTTTTAGGGGTAAAAATTCATTAATAAAAGCTCATACCATCTCATAACATTATTCTCATTCTTATCTTTCCAATGGTTCAAACGGTGAGTCAATTGAAGCTACGGTACAAAAGTTATGACTCCTGGAAGTTTCGTCATCAATTGGGGTGGAACTGTCACCCGAATTGTCACCTAAATTATTGCCCAGATCATTCCTCCCTCCTTGAAAATCAATGGCACCTATTGCGTCAATGTTCCCCATCAGGTGTGGTAGTTTTTTCTTGATTTGATTCTATGTGAGCCACTCACCTTGATGGCTAAGTTGGCCCCTTTTCCCCACTCGATAAAGTGGAATAGAGCGTCTTCTTGTTGTCTTCATATAGGTATCCACAATCTGATCCTCTTCATTGGAGCAAAAATATGTGGATCAATCTCATCAATTTATAGTTGTTTTTATATAATTGAAGTGTCTAATAGAGGTAGGTGATATGGTTTGACGAGCTCCATATTGAATATTGGATGCAGGCCAAGGTAGGCTGGTAGGTTCAACTTAAAAGCATTTTCTCCAACTCTTCTAGTGATGGTGTAGGGACCATATAATAGAGGCCAAATATTTCTATGTGGTATTGCAAGTCATTCCTTCTAAATCCATAACCAAACCTTGTCACCCACAACAAAATGGTGTGCAATCCTATGTTTGTCATGGCATTGCTTATACTTTTGATTAATCTTCTCATGATGTCATGAACTTGTTGTTGGATGTGTTGCATTTTTTCAATAAACTTTGTTGTTTTTGCTACCTTAGATCTTCCATGAGGTGTGTATTCCATGGTGGAAAATGGAATAGCTATATCAATTGGTGCCATGGGTTGGAACTTGAAACATACTTGGAATGGACTATGCTTGGTCAAGCTGTGCAGTGCCTGATTATATGCATGTTGTATGAAAATAAGTCCCTCATCCCATGTGTGTGGATGTTTGGAGTGATACATCTAAATCATATGAACAATCAAGTAGTTTACCACCTCTGTTTGACCATTAGTCTGTGGATGGAAGGCTGTGGACTTCATCAGCTTAGTATCCATCATCTTCAATAGAGTGGACCAGAAGATGCTCAGGAACCTACTATCTCGATCTGAGACAATGGACTTGGGAAGACCAAAATGGAGCCATACATGACTAAAATATAGATGAGTAGTTTCCTCAGTAGATATATTTTTCTTACAAGCAATCATGATAGCCCTTTTTGAAAAATGATCAACTACCACAAAAATATAGTCCTTACCATGTTTTGAAGTGGGCAAAATTGAGATAAAATCCATTGAGACAGATTCCCAAGGCCTGGTTGGTTCTGTTAATGGCATGTACAATCCTTGATTCTTATTTGTTGACTTGGCTATCACACATAGGGTACAAGATTTGAGATATTTTTCCACATCCTTTCACATATGGGTCTAGTAGAAGTGTTTTTGAAGAACTTCCAATGTCTTTTCAATACCAAAGTGTCTAGCTATCCTACTGAAGTGTGCTTCCCATATCATCTTTTGTTTCTCTACAACTGGAACACAAATTTGCCCCATATGACAAAGGACATTATCTTGAAAATAAAAATTAGAAATATGTATGCCTTTTTGAAGTGCTTGATATGTATCAGTAAAGGTAGGATCTACGTTATACAGATCACACCAAGTGGCAGTCTCATGTCCGCACTGGTCAAGAATTGTTGTGAGTGCAGTAATTGGTGGGTGGCTCAAATAATCTACAATTGTATTTGATCTCACCTTTTTGTGTTTGATTATCAGGTGGAATTACTAAATATATGTGGCCCACTTTTGGCACCTCTCATTTAGTAGTTTTCTTTGTGTCTGGATGAATTCCAATGCTCTATGGTCAGTGTGGATGACCGTTTATTTCCCCAAGATGTAGTGTTTCCATTGTTTATAGGCTTACCAAATGGCATAGAGCTCCTTATCATATGTTGGATATTTCTTTCTTGTATTAGTGAAAGTTTCACTATGATATGCAATAAGATGGCCATGTTGCATGATGACAACTCGCATGGCATATTCAGATGCATCTATCATCAAATCAAAAGGTTGATGTAAATCTAACAAGGCAAGAATAAGGGCTGAGCAGAGTCTATTCTTCAAATTCTCCAATTCCCTTTGTTGTATTTCACCCTACTAAAATGTAGCTTTAGATCCTCCTTTAGTCAGTTGGGTTAGTGACCAAGCAACATGTGAAAATCTAAGAACAAACTTATGTTAGAAATTTGCAAGACCCAAAAAATTGTGAAGCTCTGTGAGGGTCCTAGTGTGGGCCATTCTCGAATAACCTAAATCTTTTCTAGATCAACATGGACCCATTCCTCATTCACAATGTACTTGAGGTACTAAATTTTTGTCATCTTAAATGTGCATTTATCAACATTTGCATACAACTTGTGCTCCTAAAGAGTTTGAAGCACCTTACGAACATGTTGCAAATGTTCTTCCCATGTTATACTATAGATGAGTATGTCACCTAAGTAGACAACTACAAATGAGTTGGTGAAGGGTCATATGTTGTCATCCATCATCCTCATGAAGGTTTTAGGTTCGTTAGTTAAGCCAAAAGGAATAAACAACCATTCAAAGAGCCCCTCTTTAGATTTGAATGCAGTCTTCCAGACATTAGTGGGATCGATGGGAATTTGGTGATAACTAGATTTGAGATCAATTTTGGTGAATAACTTCACACCATAGAGTTGGTTAGGTCATCAATCTTGGGGAGAGGATAGTGATTCTTCATAAAGATTTTATTCAAGGCTTGGTAGTCAATGCAAATCCTCCATGTTCCATCTTTCTTTGGTTCCAAGACAATTGGGCTACCACAAGGTGAAGAGCTTATCTTGATGTGACCCTTTTGGATCACTTCTTGAATCTATCTTTTTATCTCATCATTCTCCAAAATTGATCTATGATACACAAGATAGTTAGGCAAAGGTGATCCTAGGATCAAATCAATATAATGTTTTACCTAGCAATTCAGTGTAAATCTTGTGGGTGACTTGAATACGTCATCATATTCTCTTGTGATTCATCCTATCTACTTTTGTTTTTGTGTTGATTGTGTATTTAGGACTACAACATTGGCCTTCTTGGATTTTTGTGGTTTGACCACCATGAGAACAAATTGCTTTGTTTTCTCCACCAATCTCTTGCATTGCTTAACACTGATTAGGGAGACAGATGTGGGAGGTGGTACATCTAATACCCTATAACACCATGTTCCAAGAGTGAAGGTGATCCTTTAGGTTCATGATTCATAGATGCCATGTCACTCATACATTAATGGCTGACCAAAGAGTACATCACAAACATATAGATTGACCACATCACACAAGACTTCATCTTGGAATGGTTTTATAGCATATGAAAGAAGACACTGATGGGTGACATAGAGGTCTCTCCCTGGGCTCAACCATCTAATACTGTAGGGCTTTAGATGAGGCTTCATGGATAGATTTAAACTTTTCACAACTTTAGTAGAGATTAAATTCTTTTGACTCCCACTATCAAGAATGAAATGTAAAGGCTTACCTTTTACCCATAATTTGGAGTGAAACAATCTTTCCTTGTCATCTAGTCTTTCCTCATGGGTCTGTGATGAAGCAATGATGGTTTCAAGCTCAGTATCTACAATTTCTTCTTCATCCTCTTTGACAATGGGTTGTGTATGAGGTAGAGTAGTAGATGTCAAGTATTGTGACTTAGAAAGAAGTGACTTGATGGCTCGACATTCTTCTTTGGAGTGAGTTCCAATTTTGTGGTAATCACACCATTTTCCAACCTTCCCTTTTTGGGATTTCTTATCCTAAAACTCCTTTTGCTTCCAATTTTGGCCTTGTGTTTGACCTTCCTTGTCACTTTTCCATTTTGAGTGTTGACTCTTTGTATTCTTTCTACCATGCTTCTATTCAATCTTCACTATGAATTTGTATGCCTCACTGAGGGTTTCCAAATTGAAGAGTTCCATTTCCCCCGATATGTACCATTATAGTCCACCACGATATTTGAGAGTCTTATGTTTCTCACTTTCTTAAATGCCCAATCTTGCAGACAAAGAATGAAAAGTGTCTGTGTAATCTTAAACAGATTGGTCCTTACCTTGGCAAAGTTGTTGCCACTATATGTACAGATCATCATATGCTCTTATGGGATAGTATTCTTCTTTCACCACTTCCACAAAATCATCCCAGGTAGGTTCCACCTCAAGGCCAATGTTATCTATACTGAACCTCTTTTTGTACACTTCCCACCATTTTTTCACAAGCAATGATTATTTCAAAAGAGAAAAAGTAATCTTTTCTCCATCAGTGAACTTATTTATAGAGAAATAGGAAGACAATTGATCCAACCAATTTTATACTACATTAGCATTGATTTTGCCTTCAAATGTAGGAATATTGAAATTTACTTGAACCTTGAAAGGTGTTGGGGCACTAAAAGGATGTTCCTTGGATGAGGAGCCAGGAAGTGAAGCCACGAATCCAAGATTTCCCATCAAAAGTTTTTGAAGAATTTGGGAAAATTGTTATAGCATATACACTTATTTCCATTAGAGGGATTCATTCACCATTTCCTTGAAAGGATCAGATGTCTCAGTTTCATCTTCCTTTTGAAGTCATTTAGAGCGAACAGGTGGAAAATTTGGAATCTCTGTTGTTTCCCACCCAAGCTTCTTGTAGCCTGACCTTGTCCTCAAGATCATACAATCTCAAGACAAACCACTCTGATACCACTAATCCAAAACTCAGAAGTTCTAGTTGATAAATATTTCAATATCATATAAATAACATAGTAACAATGAATTATCTGAGAAGAGATGTAGTATTACTCAAGATTGTAATACAAATATATGTTTATCTCTGGGAAGAGATGTCTATCTTCACATTTCAAGTTAAATATTAATTAATACACATTTTTAAAGCATGGGGAGGATGTGTAAGGTCACCAATCTTGAGGGGGATTAATTGGTTTGACTTCCAAGATTTAAAATAATATAGAATTCAAGGAATTACTATTTTTAGAAACTTACTATTTTTAGACTGCACTACTAAAATTGAAATTTGGGGCACTTCCATTGGGTTTTCAGGGCTCAAAATTCATTAATCAGAGCTCCATGCCATCTCACGACATTTTCCTCATTCTTATCTTTCTAATGGTTCAAACGGTGAGTCAATTGGAGCTACGGTGCAAAAGTTTTGGCTTTCGGAAGTTCTGTCATCAATTTGGGTGGAACTGTCACCTGAATTGTCGCCTTAATTATTGCCCCGATCACTTGGTAACATATATCTTCTCTTACCTCTTCAAGTTGTCTTCTCATTCTTCTTATCATCTTTCAAGACACCTTTCTTGTGTTTTCTTCTTAGAAGTGACTCTATGGGCCACTTTACCTTTCTTCTCACATTTCAGCCTATCCATTGGATATCTTGACTCTCCATGAGCTTCATCATGATCTCAATCCTCTTAAATATCTACCCAAATTATCTTATGTCCTCCACTTCTCTTTCTATATCCATTTTTCCCATTCTTCTTGTTTTCTTGGTCTTTTTATACCTCCTCTTAGCAAGTATATCAAGCTTGCCTCTTAGACATATTGTGGGTTATTCTTCTTCTTGATTCATCTCTCTAGGATATCTTCTCAAACTTCTTGACTCTCTTTTGGAGTCTTCTCTCTTCCTTCTTTTCTCTGGGAGCTTCAATGCTCTCTTTTCCTATATCTATTATATTCTTTCCTTAACTAGCTTC
This sequence comes from Torreya grandis, assembly GCA_037957365.1. Lineage (NCBI taxonomy): Eukaryota > Viridiplantae > Streptophyta > Pinopsida > Cupressales > Taxaceae > Torreya > Torreya grandis. The sequence goes on along the minus strand of JARHVA010007502.1, from coordinate 262,770 downwards.
TTGTCCTTCTCAAAGAACTTAGGGGATATCTCTTCTCTTATCTTTATCACTATTACTCTCCTCTATGCTAATCTTATCAAATCAGACCTAAAACTCCTCTTCTCCCTTAACACCCTACATGTTACTTCTCATACATAACTCATAACACTATTCATGCTTCTCAAATCAACAAAGTATAAAAAAATCAAAACATAATTCTTACCCAAGCATACCTTGCTAGCTCTGATACCAAAATTATGTAGAGGCATTAGGTAAAGTTATTATTTAGCATCATAATCTAATTATCTATCTAATTGATGACTTTATTTATGTGATTTTCCATTCAACAATCCATGTTAAGTTAATTCTATTTATTTTCCTCTTGGGCTTAAGGATATATTTAGCACAAATCCCTATTTATTATGATATTTAAACACTTATTTATAGCCAAAGTATCTACTCAATGAGTTTTTAACTCACATACCATTACTTACAATGTTTTCCTTTCACAATTCCTCCTTGGGTGTTCACTATCTTTACACTATGTATCCCATTAGGCCTCAAAGTGGAAATTATTATCATTTATTTCAATAGTCCTTTATTTTTTCAATTCAAGCTCTATTCCCAATGTGTAATTTCATTTATGGATTTCATTCATACCTCTTGATGTATGTGTAAAGTTTCACCCTCTGACTCCTTTTTTTTGTGACTCTTAAACCATCTAAAGACACCATAAATTCTCCTAGACTGACTTAGGAACTTACTTCATACACAAGGTTCATTACAAGATGTTCTTTATTCAATATATAGGCACTTAGTCTTGGTTTTTAACATGAAACTATATAGAAAGACTCATATACCATAAGTACTAATCTAGACACACTAAACACAACGTAACTAAGCTAATAACACCTAAGTAGATACCTTGGAATGATTAAACAACACACCCTAGGCCATAATGCCTTCTTTGCTTTACACATGGATTCATGGGCTTATAGCCCTATTAACCTTGATTTTGGAGCATAACTTCCATTATATATTCTTGGTAATACAAAACTCAAACATGACATGGATACCCATTAAATACTTATACAACATATCCAAGATTCACCTAGGGTTACTTTATATGGATTAATCTTACTATAGACTATGTTAGACCTAATTAGGTCTCTAAATTACCCTATTTTAGGGTTACAGAGAATTTAAGGGGGATTTTATTATTTTAAAACATATGGAAGATGTTATTTATCATTTCTAACCTATCTAAATAGGAAGAAATCATAACATAATCCTAAATCATCCTCAGGTTACCCTATCTCAGTTTGCTTGGGCATATAAGGCTAAAAAAAAGGTTAATCTTAGAAAGTAGACTTACCCATCCAGTTGAATATTGAAACTTTAGATAGTAGATGCACACATTTAAAGCACAAGGATTTCAAGTTTTTGTAATTTTCTACCATACAGATGTTGAGATCAATAAAGCCCTAGTTTGGTCACAGTCATCATACAAAATAAGCTACAAAGAGCATTCTAAAGTGTCAAGACTTCAAATATATTTCCTTGAGCTTTTTTCTGTCTCTACTAGAATTCTAAGCACTAATGGTTAATAAATAATCCCATTAATCATTGACTATCAAAATTGAGCTTGTTGCCCTATTTGGTATGCACCTACAGTCATGAGAAAAGCATTAACAAAACACATGAGATTGTCTTTCAATATTCCATTCTTCCATTCCACATTTAAACCAACATATTACATCCTTTTTTCTAAGGAATCACTCATCTAAATTGAAAAACTCAAGGTAGGCACCAAATCTCTATTCCTAGACCTTACACAACTAACTCTAAGAATGAAACTAACAACTTTTACAAATAAATAAGATTCCAACCAACCTATGATCACATGGAATATGATATCTAAAACTATTTTGGATGAAAATTTATATAATATTGGACTTGATACATGTTTTAGGCCTTATTACAAGATTAATATACATATTAGTAAATTTGAAAATTTGAGCACCATATTTTTGGAGGGAAAATTAAGCATATCAAAGCAACCTAGACTCAACCAAAAAAATAATGAAAAGACATTTAGGACATGAATATGCTCTTGCATCATTATTTTAAGGATTAAAAAAATCATTCTTCACTTATTGTTATTCTTTATCAACTCTTCCACACTTGTGTCCAACTTGATGACATCATTCTCTATCATCTAGGTTGCATCTCCAGTTGGTTAGTTCCTTCATGTTGACTAAAATCCCACATTTTGTCTTGAGATAACAAATAGTATACTCTTTATGAGGTTATTCAAATGAATTATTTTTCTCCTTCATGTCCATTTTCCTCTTTTCACTTGTACCTATAACTATCTCCATAGTATTAGACAAAAATATACTTTCATTTGCTTATTGGATCAGCTTGTTATTTTCCTCCCAAAGTTTGATGTTCTCATAATGATCATTGATAATATGTAATTTAAGGTATCCATTCATCAATATCTTCATATTATCATACATTTCATACTCTACTTCATTATTTTTTGTACTTTCCCTTACTACCCACATGATTTCCATCAACTTTCCCTTACCATAGCTATCAAAACTCCATTCTTTATCCCTTTATCTTGGTCTTTTGGTAGGACTGATTTCAAAGTCTTGAGATTGAAACCACAAGTGTCTCACTTTTTTTATTGAAGATATTGAAAACTCATCATCCTTTGACACAAATTCTTGACTAGTATGGCTATCACAGTCATACATAAGACTCTCATTTTATTTGTCATCTAAAACATCACCTACTCTATCATTTAATGTAGCCTTATGATTTTATTTGAGAATCCTTGTTTTCATATCACTTCCAACATCAGTTCCCAAATTTTAGCCTTCACTGTCAAGGTCCATTTCTCCTCCATGCTTTCCTACAACCATCATGCAATAAGACTTAATTGTGCATTGTCAAGGAAATTACTATCCATTACATGGGTTGATTCAAGTAAATTATCTTGGAAAAAAATCAAGTTAATTTTAATTTTCTTCAAATAATTTCCATTTACCTTTTTAATTTTTTCATTAGCGTTACCTCCACCACTTACTGGTTCATCACACAAAACTATCCTCACATTACTAGAATTATCAAAGCATACTTCTTGATTTGATGATAAGGACATTACCTTAGTTTTTTTCCTATTTATGTTTGTCTTCAAATGAACTAACATAATCTTCTTTTGATCCACTTGACTCATTGTTTGATTCTCTTCTAAACAACTTCTTTAACTATTGCAATTCCACCTCCCACCAATATAGTTCCTTTTTTGTGATTCTACTAGAGAAGTCTACTGATTCTTATCTAAAATTAGAATTTGATTAGATACGTGAGGTTCTTCCATGCTCACTAAGAACTTGTGATGTAGTATTTCATCAACCAAGATGTCTTCCATATATGCAATAACATTAGTTAAGTTAGATTCAAAACCTATTACTTCCTTTTCATGAACATTGATCACGCCTTCTTCTTCCTTCACTGGTATAAACTCCTTGTAACCTAACAATAATGACTTAGAATTTAATCCACCTACAATAATGTCTTCTTCTCTCAAAGGTGTGAGATTGTGTTTTACTCTATTCATCTCAAAACTATAAGTGTTGTTTCACCCATCATGCATGGATTTCCTATCAAATTACTATGGTCTTCCCAATAAGATGTGACATATGTCCATAGGCATAACATCAGATATCAATTCATCTTTGTAACCACCAATCTAGAAGTCTACCCTACATTGTTCATCTACTAAGAGCTGATGTCCTCTTTGTAGCCATGACACCTTATAAGGTGTAGGATGCTTCTCTTTCATTAAACCCAATGTATCCACCATTTAAATTGAAACCAAGTTATCTATGCTCCCACTATCTATTATGACTTTACAACATTTTCCATTATTCTTGAATTTTATCTTAAATAGTGTTTTTTTGAGGTGGTTCCACTATCTCTTTGTTAGGCTTAATCAAAATTATTTTCATCAAAAGAGACTCACCTTCCTTTGGAATATATTCATGAGTTATTATTGGTATTTCAGTGTCTTCTTCACCTTGGGCCACATGCACACCTCCCTTATGACTATTAGAAGTTTTCTCTAGACACTCATATGATATATGTCCTACATATATGTTACACTTGAAGCATTCACCCATGAGTCATCCTCTTCCTCTTTGGTATCCTTGTTATGACCCTATTCTTATTGGTGTATAGCTACCTCTTGAGCTTTGTGATTTTTTATCCTCTTCTCAAAATGTTTTTAGTTGCCTTCTACTTCCTTGTGATTCTCTTCCTCTTATGGATCTATCCCTTCTTTAAAAGCAAGTTTGTTTCCTTGAAATCTTCTCCTTAGCTTTCAAGGCAAATTGGTATGCCTCTTCAATTATCCTAGGTGTGAGAAGGTTAATCTCATCTTGGATGACAAAATTTAAACCATTAGTATACATTGTTACCTTCTCTATATCATCCTTGACATGGCTTGATCTTATAGCTAGCCTATATAACTCTTTAGTGTATTCCTTTACAGAAATGTCCTTTTGTTTCAAATTTTGTAATTACTTGAAAAGGTTTGCTTGATAATTTAAGGGCATGAATTTACCTTTCATTTTTCCTAACATTCTATCCCAGCTTCTGATCTTTGGCTTTCCTTTTCTCCTCCTTTCATCTTGCACTCCATTCCACCATAAGGATGCATGTCTCTTTAACTTGGTCATGTCATATTTGACCTTATTGTCATCTTCTTCTATCCCTTCATACTCAAAGTACTTGTCTAATGCATTGATCTAATAAATAAAGTATTCTCCATTCAAGCTTATTTCATACATTTAAACATCCATTTTTGGCTTTGATTTCACCTTCATAATGGCTTTGATTAGCCTTTTTTCAGCAATCTCATCTTCTACCACTAATTCTTCCTGTAGTGGTTCTTCTTCTCTATCACTGACTTCACCCATGTCAACACCTCTCCTTTAATCCATCTTTAGGTCTTGTAACCTATATTTTAGGTTCCTAAATTCTTCTATTATTACCATCTACCCTGATAGTCTCTTTCCTCCAGCTTTGCATCTATTCTTTACTCTCATGGCCATCTTAGATTCTTTATTCTCTCTCATAAATCACTTTCCTTATATTGTTTGGATATTGGATTGTGCACAATCCATTAGCTTTGATACCAAAATTGGTGTGACTCTTAAAAAATATAAGGACACTTTCAAGTCTTTTATACCAACTTAGGAACGAACTTCATACAAAAGGTTCATGACAAGATGTTATTTAAGTAATACATAGGCACTTAGTCTTGGTTCTTAACAAGAAACTATATAGAAAGACTCATATACCATAAGTAATAATCTAGACACACTAAACACAACCTAACTAAGATAATAAAACCTAAGTAGATACCTTGGAATGAGTAAAAGACACATCCCAAGCCATAAGGCCTTCTTTGCTTTGTACATGGATTCATGGACTTGTCGCCCTATTGACCTTGATTTTGGATCATAAATTCCCTTATATTCTTGGTTAGACAAAACTAAAACATGATTTATATACCCATTAAATACTTATACAACATATCCAAGATTCACCTAGGGTTACTTTGTATGGATTAGTCCTACTATAGACTGTGTCAGACCTAATTAGGTCTCTAAAGTAGCCTATTTTGGGGTTACAAAGAATTTGAGGGGGATTTGATTAATGTAAAACATATGAAAGATGTTATTTATCATTTTTAACCTATCTAAATAGGAATCAATCATAACATAATATTAAATCATCCTCAAGTCACCCTATCTCAGTCTGATTGGGAATACAAGGCTAAACAAAGGTTAAGCTTAAAAAGTAGATTTACCCATCAAGTTGAATCTTGAACTTTAGAAAATATTCTCACACATTGAAATCACAAGGATTTCAAGTTTTGTAATCTTATATCTTATGGATGTTAAGATCAACAAAGCCCTAGTATGGGCACAGTCAACATATAAAATAAGCTACATAGATCATCCTAAAGTGTCAAGACTTAAAATAAATTTCCTTGATCTTGTTTTTGTCTCTACTAAAATTTTGAGTACTCATAGTTAAGAAAGAAACCCCTTAACCATTGACTGTAAAAATTGAGCTTGTTACCCTGTCTAGTATACATCTACAGTCATGAGAAACGTATTAATAAAACATAGGAAATTTTCCATCAATATTCCATACTTCCATTACACTTTGAAGTCAAAATATTGCATCTCTTTTTGGTCGAAGGAATCACTCATCCAAGCTAAGAAACTCAACTTAGACACCAAATCTCTATTCCTAAACCTTACACAACTAACTCTAAGAATGGAACTAATAACTTTTCCAAACAACCTAAGATCACATGTAATATTATCTCTAAAAATATTTTAGATGCAAATATATAAAATCTTGGCCTTGAGATATTTTTAGGCCTTATTACAATATTAATAGACATATTAGCAAATTTGAAAATTTGAACATGATAGTTTTGGAAGGAAAAATAAGCATATCAAAGAAACCTAGACTCAAAAAAAAAAGCAATGAAAAGATAGTGAAGACATGAATATTCTCATACATCACCTTTCCTATCTAATACCTCCTTTGTAAATTCCTCCTCTTTTAGGTCTAATTAGGCCTTATATCACATTTCACTACTAAAAACTATATTTGTATAGATTGTAAACCCTAAAACCTTTTTCATAAATTAACTCACATAAAATTATGACATATTACAAAAAAATATCAATTTTGGAGGGTTAAATCTCTATTTATGAACCAAACCCTAAATTTAGGGTTTTTACCCCTGCTCATAGGTCGAGTACCTTCTAAAACACTTATCTTGAGTTGTACAATGATTCAAAAAACCATATCACTTAAAATATTTATTTATCCACATTTCCCATATTATCTAATTTTATATCATCCAAAATTCATCCATTCTTTACTTAAACCTCAAAATCTCAAAAGACTGGGTTTACTTCCTTGACTGTACATGGAGTTTTTGACTATCTTTTCAATCTTCCTTTATATTTATACCTTATTGTAATATTATTGATGCTCCTCAACATTATACCAAGTTGATTTTTAATTTTCATAATCCTCATAAAACTTAAATAGTTCATAATTACTTATATTTATAGTATGACTTTATTTAATAGGGACAACCTTATGTATACAGGGTTCCAACTTATTAGCAGGGTTTATCAAAGCATATTGATTTCAATTTATATGGGTTTAGAACATGTTTTAAGCCTATATGATTATTTTAATATATATAATATGGTTACTCATTCTTTTCTCATTCTAAAAAAAAATTATTCATTGTGCTTTAACACTTGTTCCTTAGATGGTGACCTTCAACCAATGTAATCGTACACAAAGTATAGAAAAAGAAATATATCTGAGAGTGTCTCAAGGGTTTGTATGATTATCTGTAACCTTCATAACATAAACGCTTTATATATTAAATTATAACCACTCCATATTCCATACCTTTAAGCCTTACATTGTCTACTTGATTGAGCCTTACAAAATAAGGTCCATGACTGAGAACAAGGTTATGCTTATGTGTTGTCACATCTAGTTTGGTGTATTTTTCCTTACAAAATTTATCAAAGAAGTTATCTTCTAATTAATACATAAATAAATTGATAAAAATTGTTTTCACTTTCTCAAAAATGTGTAATCCTTCTTTCATCTACTTAAATACTAGTCCTTACATGACAAACATTGTGAACAGGGTATCTGGGTTGTGAACTATATTGACACAGAGTTTCTTGAGTATAAAGCCCTTAATATTTTATAAGTAAGACTATATATAATTAATACATTCAAACCATTCACATAATTATTCAATACATTCTTACCATCTGACATTACTTTGGTTTCTCCATTTTAACTATGTTTTTAGATAGTCTATGGTTCCTTCCTTCAATCTTATTTCCACCTACATGATAACATATTAAAGGTCTAGAGACCTTCAAGACAATATGAAACTATTGAAAACATATATATATATATATATATATATATATATATATATATATATATATAATATGAATTACAACCAACCACTTTCCTTTATTCCAAACATTGATATCTTTATAACATTATCCATTCATGGACTTGAGTTCTTAATTCAGGAGTTCATTCCATTTTCACTTTTAGACTTCCTATCATCTTTCTTGCTTGGAGCTATATATCCTCTATTCACATATACCTACCAAATGACTCTCTCTCCCTATTTTAAATGTAGGCTTATAAATTAGTTACAAAACCACTTCTTGATCTTGAACCCAATGTACAAGAGTAATATTGCCTTTCCTCAATAAATGACTTTTTAATGTTCTAAACATGAAATGCACTAGGATCCCTTTCTTATGTACTAGGATCCCTTTATTATTACTTGTATGGGCCCTTATAAACTTAATTTGCTCATCTAACCTCATCAATACATGCATACTACCCTCTAATAATCACCAAATTTGAACTTTCAAATGTCTAGTTTTGGAGGAAAAACTCGAAACACCCTCAAAACTGACCCCTAAGATTCCTAGAGACTCCAAATGGACTCCAAGGACCTAAATGGACCTAAGAAGGTACTTAAACTCATTAACACCATATTTTGACCTCCACATTGATCAATCACAAAAATAGTGTTCCTTGGCTTGATTTTCTTTCATCAAAAGGGATCTATGTTGGAAATGGTATTGGATTCGTATTAGGGCCTACCCCCTTACTTCATAATCCCATAATGATAAGGGCATCAGGTGCTTTATAAATATATATCATTTACCACGTGTTTATAGTTATCTATAAAACCAAGTTAACTTCTTCATTGGTGATGAAATCCAAGTACATAGGCCGTGGGTAGATAAATGTTTAAATGCATTTTGAAATTATGAGATCTAGTAGTGTGTGAAAGAAAGAGAAAAATAGTACAAATAAATGTTATATTTAAAAAATACCTAATTATACTATGTGATCTAATCTAAACATCCAAATAATTGAAAGTGAAAGTATGAACTAATTACTACCATAGGCCCATTAATTTCCCAATTTAAATCATAATATAGTGTCCATTCAGATGATAGTATATGTAGACATTACATAACAAAGTTAATAGTGTCTTTATTATAGTAAAGAAACAAGGGTCTTTAGGAACTATGTTGATAGGCTCAACCTAGTCTTTCATATAGAAGACATAATACATAACTAGGTCGACCTAGTTTTTTGTATGATGGTAGTTTTAAAGAATTCAAACTTTACAAAATCAAACTGTAAATAAGAAATAAAATGAAAGACAAAGAGAGAAAAGAACCTTGGTGAGTTGGAAGATGCTGAATAATGTGAGATTTTTTTTGTAGTTATTTTCATGTTACTTGTAAATTCTTCCAATTATGTCAACTAGGTCAATCTAATTCTATGGTTCCCTATTTGATAAAACTTGTAATGATGACTATACCAGCCTAGTTGACCTATTATGTTTTCTAAAAGTCTATAAGATGACTATACCAACCTGATCAACCTATTATGTTTTCTAAAAGTTTGTAAGATGACTATACCCTAAACCTATATCCAATGAAGATCTACACAAATAAAATAGAGTCATTTTTTATGTTTCTATGTGTTGAAATTGTGAACAAAATTAAGAAACTATATCAGCCCTATTGACCTATTATTATAAATATAGAAAAATAATAAATTAATCAATATAAAATGAAAAATGTGAAATAAAACTTGCTAGGGTTTGATTTATGTTAGGTTTACCAGAATGTATGCAATCATAAATGCATTGTGTTTATAAATCAATCATAACTTGGATGATATATATCATACTTACACTTTCGATTGGGGATACATTAGATAATCGAGAACATGACCAATATATGGATTTTCTAGACCCAATTAGGGGATCTCTTATCACAAAAATAATACTAGGGAAGGTTCCAAAGCTTCCAATCAGGAAAAATCAAGCAATAAAGCTACTAATCCCTATGATTTCATATTCACTATACTAATAACAAATAAAATAAAGTCTAATCTAGTGCTCACCAAATCTTGTGGCAAAAAGTGAGGGGTAATACATAAAAAAAGTAAACATGCATAAAAGATATATACTCATGTTGATGTATATAAAATTCTAATGCATAGAAGAGAAGTACATTAGGAGTACTTACCTTTGAAGATAAACCTATCGAGCCTCAATCTCTCCCTTGGCCAAAGTGCTTTTCAAGAGGTTATTGTTTTGTGTATGGATGATAAAGATAAATTAGCTTTAGGATAAATAACTTATAAATGCATCCAAAAGACTTCTCCATAAGATAATATACATATCTATAAATAAATTAGGAAACCCTAAGCTTGCTCCTCAAGTAGAATGGTGGATAAGCAGATAAAAAATAGAAGTTCAAATGAATAATAACTCTTCATGTTTCTTTAAGAGTTGTAAAATGATATTTTACACACACACACACACACACACACACACACACACCCACACACACACACACACACACACACACACACACACACACACACACACACACACACACACACACAAATTTAAACCTAATCCCTTTCAAAAGTTTCAACTAATAGGGTCAACCCAATTGACCTAGTATCATTATTGGAAAAAACTCACTAGGTCATAGGCTAGGTCGGTCAAAATCCAACTTAGACTCTAAATGAGTTTCACCAATAAAAGTACAAGGTTGACCCAATTTGACTAGTCATGTAAACTATTGAAAGGGGTTTTAGGTTAGGAAAAGAGGTACATAATGTGATAAAATATTGGAAGATTGTAGAATAGAGGAGTAATAGCTTAGGGAAATGTTTTTAGGAGTTGGAATGATTGGTAACAACTGGTAATAAGGGACAACAATATTGTGAATCACTAATGGTCTACCTACCCCTTTCTTAGTGTACCCCTTAGGGAATGTACTCAGAGATACTGAGACTTGATGGGTTCTTGCAAGATAGAAAGCACTGGTACTTGATAAAAGTTTAAAATATTATGTGTATACAAATTAGATATCCATTTTTTACATTCAATATTTTAAAAATATACATAAGTGGGATGCAATACCTATAGGATTTATATGACACATGGACATAAAAATGTGGGATATTCAAACACCCAAGGAATACCTTTCTGAATTAGGGGAATGCTTACAATAGGGGAATCTTGGTACACTTTACATGTACCATTTTATTACTATCTCATTGATTATATTGGGATAATTAAACTATTTATAAATGGTTTTCTCTTGTTGTAACTATTTAAAGTGTTATATTCTATCAAGATTTTACTTTTATATGCATTGATGATGACATGGATTTCTTAGGTAGATTGGTATTATATTTCATATGTATGTTGAAAATGATGATTGTTACATTGTGTGATCCTTAATTATGTATTCCATTATGTGATGATTTTAGCGTGTGAAATTACAAGTTTTATGTGTGACCATTAATTTCAAATTAAATTCCCCATGTGTGATTATTTATGGATGTTATTTTTTTGACCAATGATATGTGTTACATTGAGTGTTATCATGTGTGTTTTTATGACTAAATAGATTATGTTTTTCATTTTATGCATCAGTTGCCTCAAGTATCCTCTAGTCCATCTCATGCTAATGTTTTATATGTTGGGTTAGATTTAGATTAGAGTTTTCCATATCTTTATTTCCTATGAGTAATGATCATGAAATTGTGTGTATATGTGTGTGTGTGTGTGTGTGTGTCTACATAGTTTTTGAGCTGATCGTCTCATGATTACTATCACACATTATTCTAATTGTGTGTGAAGCCATGACTATTATTATGTATTTTTGTGGCATATTTACTGAGTGATTATTAGTGTGATAACTATTACATTGTGTGTCATTGCAAAGTCTAATTGACATGACACTTGTATGCCTTGGGATACATGTTTGATATGTGTATAGATGATAAAATATGTATATGATGACATTATATAATTATAATATTATGCCTGCCTTACATGTTTTCCTATGTTATATATAAGATGATGTGCATAACTCTTTTCTTTTGAGATGACTAATTTATAAGCTTCACCCTGCACTTCAAAAGGTGAGCAAATTATTGGGTGTGTCATAGATATTTAAGCATTTCAAGACAAACAATATGGATTATGAGATATATTATGATTCATATTGTGACATATTATGTTACATATTATGAGATAAGTTATGATTCATACTGGGATAGATTCATGAATTTTCACATGTGTAGGGAATATGTGGTAATTTTTTAAGATCATGATGAACAAGTGATATTCTCTATGACATAATGAGACATATTACATGGATCATATTGAATAGATTTATCAGGTTACATGGACTAGTTTGATTTTATTATTAGATTAATCATATTGAATAGAGTGACATATAGACTCATGTCATTCTACATCATATTGAGCTACCCATGGGTCATATTTTAGGGTTTAAATGTTGTCTATTCATAAAATTTGTTTTTTATATGAATGGAAGTATTATATTATGTAAGAACTTTGAATATAAAATCCATATGTAGTAGTTAATTTAGAGTATTCAAATTTTCATGGTAAGTTAATGTAAAATTGCACCTTTTACATATAAACCCAGAATCGGGTTCCACCAAAATAGTTATGATGATGTTTTATGGTCCATTAGGACATAATCACACCATTTTTTGATGATTTTATAAAGAACCTTGGGTTGGATACCCATAGGTGTATTCCTTCATTTATATTTAAATTTAATATATTTCAACGATCTATATAGTTTTTATATTTTCTATCATGAGTGAAAATTTAATTATGCATGTTTCATTACAATAAATTTGGATATTTAGGGCATACCTGAAAACACAAATGATATTCTACTTGGGTAATAAATTTATTTATTTATCCTTTTACTCTAGAATTTTCAATCCTACACTAAAAGGAAGACATGTTTAAACACATGTTTTTTATATTAGACACTTATAAATATAGGTTTTGATCTATATTTTATACACATGACTTGTGTGTACACATGTGAATCTTTTAATCATATCCTTTTGATTATCTATTTAATTAGCCTTCCCAATTTGGCATCATTCATATATAATATCCTTAGTCTATGTCAGAATGCTCTATTATCCTAAGAAAAATATTTCCTTATTAAAAATTTGCATTTCATATACCCTAAATAGTTTTGTAAATAGTTGGACATTTTTGGTTACCAGTAATGACTTCCATCATTAGTAACATTATAGGTTATCTTAAAATTTATTTTTAAATTTTAGATCCCTCCATTGGTTTGGCTCACTCATTTTTCATGTTAGTTATGGATGTAAATTACCATAAGATTCATCTATTTATATAGATCAATCCTAATGCTATTTATATCTCATTCTCATTTGATCGTTATGTGGAAAACTAATTATGCATTGAGAGATATACTTACACATCCTTAGGCAATAACTTAAATCATTAAAATAGGAAATCACATCAAATGAATAGTACCTAAGCCAAGTCCAAACACCTTAAGTAAGGTCAAAATTACAAATTTTAAAGTGTTTAAATCCAAAGAGTTTGAACACATACACATAGGTGAGAGAGCTATGTTCAATTTGATCATTCTTTGGAGTATTATAACATTGGCATTCCTCAAACACTTAATGGGGTTGTCATTGGCATTATCCAACCCATCTTACTAACCCCTTTTTATAGGTTAAATAAGTTTCAAAAGTAGAAATAGGTTTTTAAGGTATAATATGAGTAAATATTAATTATGTATAGGACTAAGGGTAGGAAATGAGTTAGGAAAAACATATTTACAATTATGTAAAATGATTTATGTAAAGCTAGATGGGCAAAAATCATAAAGATAGTTATATATACACAATATTTTTAAACTTTATCATTTACTGATACATTCTCTCTTGTCAAAACCTATCAATTTTCAATATCTCAAAGTGCATTCCATAAATGGTGCACTGGAATAGGGGTAGGTAGACCTTTGGGTCTTCTTAAGATTGTTGGTCCCTATAACATTACCTAAAAACACTAAAAGTCACTTTTATCTAATTTTTTAGGTTACTAAAATCCATTTAACCACTCCTCTAATCAATTCATCTTCTAAAATTTCCCCAGACTAATCATACATAAAATTTCTTAGTTTTCCTACTATTTCATCCTTGTTGATCTTGTTATGGATTGAGTACATGTTATATAACTATGTCAGCCTAACTAGCCTAGTTGAAGACATAATGACTATCTTTCTTTCATAAAATGATTGATCCTATCAATCTTCTCAACTAAATTCCCAAGAGGTTTAGGGTTAATCCTTGGATATAAATACCCCCTTAACATTAATACAATAAAGAGGAACATTCATTTTCACATTGTTATAGCTTCTAATTTTGTTAATTATATACTTGAGGAATTATTGCTTAGGATTTTTCCTTAGAGGGGAAGAAACTCTTCTATTAGGGAAGTATTGGATACAAATTAGGAGTCTCTTAAAAAGCACCTTTGGATAAGGGAGAGATTGAGGAATGATAGGTTCAATTCAAGGTAAGTATTCTTAAATTTTAATCTTTCATTTGGTAGATAGATATTGCATAAGGTAATAACATGAAAATTGTAACACTTTATTAGTTTACCTCTACATTGAATTGAGTAGAGTTTTATTTAAATGTTTTGTTTTATTTTTTGTCCCGCTTTATGCCAAAATCTTTAATGAGTATTAGATTATATTTATTTAATGTATTTTAGGCCTAACTAGTGTTATTGCATAGTATCATTTACCTAGAGGATTTAAAACCCTCTCCTTTGGTGTTGTGTGGTAAGATATTGCTTAGTTAGGTTTAGTGGATCTAAATTGGTCATGTCTCATTATAAATAGCTATGTAATCAATTATTTGATAAGAATACGTTCTCTGAGCTTGGAATCCCCTAAGTATGACAAGTTATAGATCCATACTAATTTATTACATAAATTTTAGTGAACTTGACATGAATCTAACCCTTACAATTTTGAATTTTTGAAATTATAGTCAACTAGATTGAGTTTGTCAATCTAGTATAATCATTCGATATGTAGGTTTTTAAAAAAATATATCCTATCAATCATGTTTTATCTTTTACATGTAGGTTTTTTACTAGATCTATCCTATTGATCATATTTTATCTTATATGTGTTGGTTTCCAACTAGATCGATCATGTTGATCCTATTTTTCTCTATGCATAGGGATTTTAGATTCAACCGACTAGATTGAACTAGTCGATCTAGTCATTTATTTTGTCTTTTATGTCTAACTAAATCAACTAGCTCTATTTTTTTCATTTATATATTTCAATTCCAACTAATAAAATTGATTTGATTAATCTAGTTTCATTTTCCTATTTTCTATCAGTTTTATTTAGACTAGATTGATCTACTTGATTCTATCTAATAACACTATTTTTTTCCTTTACATGATAGAAAACATGACTAGATGACCTAGTCAAATAAAAATTCAACATTATTAGAAAAAAAACTGCTCAATTGACCTAATAAATCAAATTTTATCCTCTAGGTTGATTCTTAATAGCTTAGTATTTCCATTTTGTTAGTTTTTAAGAAAATATTATTTTCTACTTTCTATCTAAAATTCAAATTTTGTACTTTTTTTCCTTGGTTGTTTAGTTCTATAAAACAATAATGACATAGTCAACTAGATCGATCATCTCGATCTAGTTATGTGACTATTTTTTCCATCAAATGCAATCATCCCAGTCAAGTTTTTTTTTGGGCATGTTTTAAAATAGATTAAGTTAACCAATTTGATTCCATTTTGTATTATTTGTTCAACTAGATTGACCTATTCAATCTTGTTTTGTATGTTTCAAATTTTGTAGCACAAGAAAAGGAAATTAACCCTTATTTTCATTGTAATTAAAATCAATTTTACCTTTTAGTTAGATACTTTTTTATTTGATTTAAAAAATCACAACTTGGTTTTTGGAAAATTAATTTTTATCTTTATTTTCATTTTCTTTGGCTTTCCCTAGAAAATGTGTACCATCATTTTTAAAACTACTTAGTTACTATCATGAAGGGCTATGTGATATTCTATTTGCATTTATTATCTATAATTTACATATATCATGGTGTCAAGGGATTTACCTAATACTCATAGCCATAGTACAAATATAAACATGGTATTTAGTTTCCATGTACCTCATGCAATTTTATAAATTCTTATGATTTCTCTTTTTTTTAAACCTTAAGAATCTAGCCATCCATTTGATTGTGTGGTGTATCGGTTATTAGTTAACACCAATAATTTACTTCTAGATTACCCTTAAATTTTAGTTTATTGGGATATGAGAATAGCACTTCCTCTATAGTTAACACTTTGAAACATTAATAAGACACTATCTAATAAACAAGGCAATATCTTTAGAAGCCTACATTATCACACACAAGCTTTAGTACAACTTCATGATCTTATTTTTATATAATTAGTTAGCATCTAAATTATATTTTTGATACTTTTTGTTTTCCATTATATTATGTATTATAGACTATATTATCCATCATTGATAAAATTTATATGTTGTGTGTTTCAACTAGATCAACTAGCTCAATCTAATTGCCTATGTGATTAACATTATTTCTCTATTTATAACTAGATCATCTAAACTTAATTCTATTGGTGTAGACTTTTATTCCACTATGTTGTGTCTAGACATATATATTTTAGCTTCAATAGGTTATTATAGTTCATTAATGAAAGTTTATCCCACATGCATGAGGATGTTGGGACATGTCTAACTTTCACCCATAAATGTATATTTTTATTTCTTTTATAGATAATGCAGATTAATCTTTCTAAAACTTATCTTTGGTGAGACAAGTTTCTCTATCTTGAGGGTTTTAATATTTTATGTAGGTTCTACATATAAGTTCACCATGCAAGCTTCATTGTTCAATTCATCTTAGCATCATCTGACATGGTATCATGGCCATTCTAAAAACTGTATGCTATTCAAATCTTTGTGAGATCCTTACTATGCATTCCTACTATTTTTTTATTTCAAATTTCAAGGGTTTAGTGGTTTTTTTAAAAATCCATGATTATATTTATAGTCAATGTATCTATAAAAAAAATATATTTATATTAGATTTGTAGGGTGGGAAAACCCTATGATTGACCTTAGACATAACTTGGTTTTTTGATAACAAATTTTAGCCATTTCATAGGTTTTTTTTTGGAAATTTTCTTGTTTTTAGTAAATTTTATTAGTGTAATAATCTTCAATAATAAAATGGTTTATGTGTTTTTATATGTCTTTTAGATTACCAAGTGGGTCTTTGCTATTTTTATAGAAATCTGAACTAATTTTCTTAGATCTAGGATTTTCTTGTAATTTTTTTACCATTTGGGGCATTGTAGAAAAATTATAGAAACGGTTTTTTTTGGAAAAATCCCTTCCACAAACCTCTAACCATGTTCGTAAACATAAAAATGGCTATGCACAACCCCTTATTTGTGCCTCACATTTTCATGTTCCCTAAGGCCTGACTGACCAGCATTCAATGATGTGATTACATAGACCATTAATTTGTATGATTATGCCTATGTAATCCCAATAGAAAAAAAAACCTACCTCAGCTCCATGAGATAATGTAGACCCTTTACTATGCACACTCATGGCTATGTAAGTCCATCAACTAGCTAACTTGACCCTATTTTATGTAATGATGTGGTGGAATGAGATGTATGTACATGTACACTTTATACAAATGTAGATTTATAGGTTTGACGGTCTACCAAATTGACATCATGTCTCAAAAAAATGTATATGACCCACATGCACATGCAATAGACTAGTCACGCCTCTCTTACTATGGATGACCACCTCCATCATGTAATGAGGATCTTTAGCCCAAAAAGTTTAGGGTCAAGGACTCCTATTAAAAATGTGTGCATGACTATAAAATTTGTGATTTTAAGGTGTAAAATTATTAATTTGCAAAAAAATGTCATTTGGAGGGTGATTTAGCACCCACATCAATCAAGGTTAGATTAAAAGTGAGAGGGTATGAACACTCACCAAAGGCCTTAGACCTTGGTCATATGGTAAATTATTCCTTAGTCATACCCAACCAATGGGGGCTTAAATTTTCCTTGGAAAAATTCTCACAACTATTTTTTCACACATAAATATCTCAAATTTATGCATCATAGTTTTTCCAACCCTATTGCCAACAAAATTTTCACACGAGTAGATTTTTCAAACATTCATAACTTTTGATTGGTAGCTCAGATTTGAGTGTCATCTTATTTAAAAGTGATTATTTTTTCATGATATATGAATTATAATTATTATTTGGTCTTCTATGATAACATACTTTTTCACATATTATACTATTATATACATTATTGGTAAAGCTTGATGTCCCTCCAGTTATTTGTACTTGTGCACTTGTTGATCAAAATGCATTATCAACTATTCCCAATGTCTTTATGAGCATGTTTATATATGAAAAATTATGTGGGGTCATTACTCACAATTATAAGGGGGTATTTTATTATTCTATGCATTCTTTGGTGGTTCTTTTACATAATCCCATTTTCTACATTATGGTGATTCCTACACTTAGTGTTCATTTTGACACATTCTTATTTTTCCCTAACATCATCTTCATGAACATTCATTATTCATGTAACTAGGGGTAATTATAGTTGTTTTTATAGTTATGCACTTCTTTGATGTTTTTTCTCAATCATGTTGACTTCATTTGAGAGACACTTGTTGGGGGGGGGAGTTGATTCTACACTACTAGTTTTTCTTAAAAATACCTACTATTTTTGTTGGGATGCTTAAATTGAAATCTTGCTCATAATAAATAATTATACTCCATTATTATATGGATAGATTCCTATTCCCATTGATGTTGTTCAATTCAATAAGTGGGCTATTACTTATGAAAAGGACTTTGGTACCTTGTTGTTACATGTTTTTGTGGATCTTCATTTCCATGTGGAACATACATTGTGTCCTTACACTATTTAGACAATTATTTAATCTATTTTCAAGTATCTTGATGATATTTATATAACTCCTCCTCCTCTACTTCCTATCCATTCTTTAGAGACTATTTTATTCTCTCCCCTTATTACTATTTCTTATGATGACATTTTCATGATAGAATTTTCTCTTCCTTCTAGAGATCCACCACTATAATACATGATTTTAATTGACCTTAGTTGTCCTACTAAACATTATACTTCCATCCTTATTCTAGATGTTGTTATTTTAGATCCTTTGTAGATTGGTATTTTGGAGGACTCTACTATTTTTAGTGAGAGTCAACCTTATGATAGCATTGATGACTCTTCTCTTCCTATGGATATTTAGTCTATGGATCCATGTGATTCATATGTAGTCTAATATCCATTTCACATGGGCATTCCTTGACTGAATTCTCCATGCCATTCTTCTTCATTAGACTCACCTATACTTGATGACATTTCTAAGCATGAGTACATATCTGAGATCGATGACTCTTTTTATATCATAGATGACTACAATAGTGATGGAGACACACCTCTATCATCTCTTTGTCACATTATAGATATTGAGGAGTTATTCCCTAATCAACCTACCTTTAGTCTACTTTTGACATAACAAGGCATATGTATATTAATTTAGGACTCATCAGACATTAGGTAGTCTATTCCATAATTATAGGGAATTTTAAAGTCTATTTTAGCCTTTACTTCCATTACACCATAGTTGCATAAAACATATGTCCCTCTTACTATGCATGAGGAATACAATTCCTTGGTTGGAGTTCTATGAAGCACTTGGTACACCCATTCACTATTCCAAGATGAACCACTCTTCATTGTACCTTCTTATAATAGGTTCACTTTAGTGGCATTAATTTTAATTCTTATGCATGATATTGAAATACCTTTGCCCACTTTTGTTTTGGACCCTACTTAGAGTGTTTTTTATTATGGCCTCCATCTTCCATTTCGGAATGGGTAGACATTGAGTACACCATTTGTGTTCTTATTTTGGTAAAGGGAAGAAACATTATGTGATGTGGATATAACTTCTTCAGTCTTCAAGTGAAGGATCTCATGAGAGACATTCATCATCTTAAGATATTTAGTATAGGTATCTTTAGAAACTTCTATGGGAACTTCTTAGTTCTACTCTCTCTCTCTCTCTCTCTCTCTCTCTCTCTCTCTCTCTCTCTCTCTCTCTCTCTCTCTTTATGTGATCTATTTGCTCTGACTTATGGATGAATTTTAGTTTTACCTACCATCCTTAGAGCATGCACTTTCTCTCAGTTTGCTCTTTTTTTGGGAGGACTTTTATTTCTGTAGGTTTTCTCCTTTTTTCTAATTTATAGGAGTTGAATTATGCTTGGGTACCTCATCATGACTCATTTATAGGACCCAATTCTTATACTCACCTAAGTTATGCCTAAGGGGTGGGCGAGAGGGGGGAGGGTGGGGGTGGGGGTGTTTGTGTAGACTTTTGTCCCACTATGTTTTATCTACACTTGTCTATTTTATCTTGTTTAGCTTATTCTAGGTCATTAATGAAAGTTTATCCCACATGAATTAATATGTTGAGACATGTCTAAATTTCACCTATAAATGTAACTTTCATATTTATTTTAAGGATAATGCAAAATTCTCTTCATATAAATTATCTTTGGTGAGAGAAGTTTCTTTCTCTTGAGGGTTTTAATATTTTATCTACATTCTCAATACAAGTTCACCATGAAAGGTTCATTGTTTAGTTGATCTTGGAATCATCCAACAAAGGGCCTTTTAATTTTTTTTCTATAATATAGAACTAGATCAATTAGCTCAACCTAGTTTATTGTCATGTTTTCTTGTCTCTCCAACTAGTCAGTTTATAGCCTATCATATTATCCTATTTTTCCAAATAGGTAATTTTCAAACTATCATAATATATTACTTTTCAAAATAGGTTAAATATATTGACGTACTTAATTTACATTTTGTTATATTATGTTGTTTTCCTAATTAGCTTGAAAACTTGATTTAGTCTATTTTAATAATGTCATAGTATCTTGTTTTTTCAACTAAGTTGGCAAGCTTAATCTAGTCTCTTTTTATATTTTCATCTTATTCTATTTTTTCCAACTAGGTTAATCATCTTAATTTATTATAATTACAAACTACTATAATATCTTATAAATATAACTAGATTGACTAGCTTGATATAGTCTATTTATAGATTCTTTTTTATCTTATTAGTCCATCTAGATCAACCAACTCGATCTCATTCATTTTTTAGCTTATAATTTTTTATTTCCCTAGTAAGTGTCTAGATAATATTTTCATCAAGAACCATCTATTTTATGAAGATGCACAACATAATGTAATCTTATAATACACATATACCATATCATGTCATAGATAGTCATGATCTTAATAATATCGATGTTACAAATAGAACCACCAATATGGGACTCCTTATTCTACCTCTCTTAATCATCTATTTCTATCTATTTTAAAGGATTAAAGCGATATTGATTATATAGATGAAATTATCTTTTTCATCAATGAAAACCATCGACATTGGGGTAAGTATCCCATATTCATTTATAATCTCATGATGGGGACTCATATTGAATAAACCAATTCACCTTCACTTAGATTTATTGTAATATTTGGGGAAAGTCATTCTAAAACCTATGACACATCTTTAAAATCTTTCATTCCTTTCTATAATAACATGGAATCATCTTCTAGGCCTTATTAATCCTCCATACTAACCATTTCTACAAACATGACATGTATGAACTTTAGTAAATATACTCATTATGTCCATTTTAATACTTCAATCCAATAACTAATAGTGCATCTCAAGATACTATTGCATTTAAAAATCTCAATGCCTCACATAATTCTAATAAAAATACCATTAACACTAATCAATTTTTATTACAAACTTTAAATGAAATGGATACTTTTCAAACTGATAGTGCTAATCAAATGATGCAAATACAAAATCAACTAATGCATTTCAAAAATCATCCTTAACCTACTCCATGGGGATTGAAAAATCCTAATGACCCCTATCCCCTCTTTCAATATGCACATGTTAACAAAGCTATTAAAATTTTACAAATAAACCTCTCATTACTCAAATTGTGAACATTTACATAGGTGGTATAGTTCTCATTATCACTTGTAATGGATCCACTAGTCTAGCCTTGTATTTGAATACTTTTGGAAACATATACAACTATTAGGTTAAATTAAATACCTTTACCACCATCAAAATTTTAGTTACAACCTTTCTATGTGACACTCTATATTGTTATAATCAACTTAAAACTCAATCTATCACTAGCTTGGAAGAATTAGTCAATGCATTAGTTCAATAATTCTAAACTAATGGTATGTCTGAAAATATCCTAGATCATTTTGTCAATTACAAATTATTAGAATCTGAAACAATACAAGTTTTCATCAAATAGTAGAAATCCTTATCTAAAAAAATTAGGCATAGCATGTCTAACAAAATCTATTTAATCTATTCACTAATGCTCTTCACTAAAAATTATAATATTATGTGAGGATTCTTTGTCCAAAATCTTTATAAGAATCCCTTGATCAAGGCAAACGTCAAGATTTCCTTATGTGACAATTTGAGCCTTTGCACCGTGCAAAGGGGACCCAAATTATTATGAAGGATAAAAATAGACATGTAATCAATGATGGTGTTATAGATAATTATTATTACATACACACCATTCAAGCGATTGTTTGAAGTAATCTGATAGATCCTATTATTTCATCACCAATTTCCAACAATTCTTATCCTCGTTCTACATTTTCTCAAGTAAATGTAGATATCTATAAACCACTTTCCTTATCAAATATTCAAAAACATATTCCTTGACCTTTAACACAATATATTGGTCTTACACACCCTACCAAACACTATTATGATCCACACAATATATTGGTATCATGCAAGTTGCATTCATTCTCATGAAACTTTTCACCAATTAAGAAACTTTGTTATGGAAGATATTCTTATATTGAATTTTGATCATTAATCACTCATATGAGCATGTAAAAAATCTGATAATATGGTATATAAGGCTCATGAAAAAAAAACATGAAGACTTAAATCAAGCAAATGCTCATGTAGTTATTTGAAAATATTACCTTCATAATCATCAAGCTAGCTCTAACCAATCTCCCACTACCAATAATGTTGAATGTTTCATGGATCTTAATGTGATTGATGAGAATGTTATTAATATGAATAATATGAAGATATTAGTTTCCTATATTGATCATTATCTAGATTATAAATACAAAAATTTTGAAAAGTTTCATATTGTTCAAGATTATTACCCATCTCATTTCATGGAATTGGGGCAATCAAAACCAATTATAATAAATAAAAAAACTCCCAAGTGATAGGTAATGGTATGAATCATAACACTTTAATTATCTCATCAAATCTACTAAAGGTTACACTGGTCACCTTGAATTAATAGGAAACATACACCTAATCTCTTAGACCTAGATGATTTTGAAATCAATAGGATTAGTTTGAAAATCAAAACTTATAATCTCTCTCCTCACATAATCACTCAATTATCTCTTATATGACCTTAGTCTCATAAAATACCACTAGATAAAATTCTTGTCACTCTAACAAAAACTAAACACTCTATTCATCGTGCTTATTCAACTGATAAAATCATCAATGTAGGCACTATTGATCTTCACACTCCTAATTATGATGATGGATATTCTTTATATGATTATTTTTTTAGTTGGATTTACTCAAGATAAAAATTCAAAGGTACTTAGATATAATTTTATTTATGTAGAAACTATTTCTAAATTATATACCAACATAGTCTTATACACTTGGTAAACTCAAACCTTGGTTGTTCCTTTTAGTTTTGGACCTTTCATGCACCCAAAAGTCTCACATATACTCTATCTTATGCCCCTTATACTATCTATTGGTCTAAAAAGTATTATGTTGATGACCTAGACCTTTTATTTTTTTTGGGAATGCTTAAAACCTCCTTATCTTCCACCTCTTCAAGTTCTAGTTTTGTACCTTCTTTCCTATTACCTAGACACTAGCATTTTAGATAAATACCTATGTCAATGCTAGTGTCATACTCTAATGCAAGTGTATAGCTACCTAAAGTCATCTAATTTTCAAACTAAACCTATCCTAATGGTCAGCCTAAGTGATTTAATGTGAGTTACTTCTCCAAATATATTGATGTAAATACAAGATCAACCCTCATTCATTACTAACATATAAAATACCAAAGGAGACCAAAGTAACTTTTAAAAATAATTCAATCAAGCATTCAATTGAGGAAAGATTCTATTATTTTCTCCTATTTCCATATCAATCATAGGGACAAAACATCTTTAGGTATGAAGTACTAAATTAATATCCAATAGCTATATTTTCCAAGCTACAATATAGGTTATTATTGTACTTGTTTATCACACTTTGCATGATTCACACACAAGCCAACACATAGGAGAGAAATACATCAATCTGAGGCCCTATTTAGAGTATTGGATATATAGTCAAAACTCATTGATAGATGGGTGTTTTGTATTAGCTCAACACCCTATGCCCACTAACCAATTTTTTCCTAACGTCACTATGGAGATGAAGAACTAGGGTTTTTTAATTTCATGAGGAGTGGTAGTCTACGACCAAAATTTGAATGCACCAAAGTGAAGGTGAAGATAAACATAAAATAATCTAGGTGGTCATATCATTTTCTAGTAGGTATTATGTATATGGCATCTATGTTAGGTTCAAAGATTAGTATCAACATAACCATCCTAGGCTCTAGAGGTAGTTAATCTAGAATTTGATGACTATTTTGGAATCATATTCTAGTATTATTCTTTCATACTCTAGATCCATAACTATATTATAATTATAACCACATAGTTACCTTACTTATTTATCATTTCCATATCTAGCATAATTTTACTTATTATTTTTATCCTATCTCAGTTTAATGAATTCAACATGTGTTATATCTAAGTTTAGCATGTACTTGGGATACTATAGATGTAATTATCACCCTTGTGCTTATTCAATTATATATCCCATTTAACCCTAGATAACCCCATTCTATAAACATTTGGTAAACCCAATTCTTGAACATCAAACCCTCGGTAAATTAGGGTTTTTAATTTTTATATTTTCTTAATTATTATAATTTTTTACTAATTATAAATTTTTCATTTTTGAAACAATGGAAAATGTTAATTCAAAATTCATTTTCAAATGGAAGATAAATAATCATTGATTACTCATCTCAATAATAACAATACATTAATGGATTTAGTTTTGTATGTTACAAAAGATGAAATAAGTAAATATGATAAAACTAAAGCTTCTTCACATAGTGATGGTGAGTCCTTACAAGTTACTACAACTGATTCCATACCAATCAATCTACGCAAATATAGTAGAAGCATAGGATATGTCTTCCAACATTTGATTTTAGAAACCACTATTCCTACATCTACCATATAATTATAAAATGTTTTAACTCAAATACTAGTTTCAATGCCTATTGCTACTCAAACCATGTTTACATCCCCTTTGTGACTATTCAACTTGATAATCTAAATTCTAATGGGTCTACAGTTCAAACACTCCTTCCAAGTATAAAGATCTTAGATGACAAGGATGGATACATTAAACAAACCACTTTAAAATATCCTCATGATATTGATTCCCAAGATGTGTTCCATAACCTTGTCTTTGTACCCTTTACCAACTAGATTTATTGCACCTAAGTTTTCATTTTATGATATCAAGGTTGATCCTAAACAACATCTTAAATACTTTTATCTGGAATGCCTTGACTATGCCTCCAATGACATAATTTTCACCACATTATTTCCAATAATCCTTAAGGACTATACTTTAAGTTGGTTCTATGATTTACCTATTCAATCTGTGAAAGCATTCAAACCTCTAATAGATCAGTTTTTAGCACACTTTTCCATTAATGTTTCCAAAAAGGTTTCCTATGTTCAAATTTTAAAAATCAAACAAGGAACAAATGAACCTATTAGTGAATATGTATTGAGATACAAGAAAATGATGGATAACATGAATAATCATATGGTAGATAAGGAGTTTCAATACATATTCAAGAAAAGTTTACTTGATCCTTTATATGAGTCCATTATTTTCAAGTTCAAATCTTTTGATGCCTTACACAATGTTTTACAAAATCATGAAATGAAACTTATCTCATTTAATAAGTTCATGTATGAAGTAAACACACTATATGCATATACATACACTAATAAATTTACAATCAAACAAAGTTATAAGGTAAAACCTTTTAAGCCTAAAAATGAAACAACCACCATGGTTAACGTAGTTTCATAACAACCTAATTAGCTTGTCTTATATAATGCATCAAAAATAAAATTATCACATTTACCCGAGTCTCTAGCTTCATTAATCTTTAAAATAATAGAGTGTTAGATTATATTGCTCCCTCATAATATAGAGGTTGATATGAATAGACATCTACCCAAAGGATATGATGTGAATGTTTATTATGATTATCAGCAAGGACTAGGACATTCTATGAACAAATGTTTTATGTTGAAGCATAATATCTAAGACCTTATTGATGACCAAAATATTTTATTTTATGATCCTTTTAAAGAATCATGTTAAAAACTTAGTGATAACTAAAAAAAATTAACAAACCTTTGCAAGACCACTCTCATAAGGAACCGAAAAGTTTAAGTGGCATATAATGCACATTCTCCTTCATCACATTATGGGAAACCATTAGATGGTATTATTTTTACTTACACATTACATCCACCTCATAAGGTCCAAGGACATTATATTAATTTTTATGATAGTGATATTAAGCATCATGACTCTAATATTCATTTTCTTTTCATTCAAACATTCCTTAATCACCAAACTATACATAATGTTATGATTGATAATGGTGAAAGTAAGAAAATTTTCACCATGACATTACTCATGTATTTGGGTTATACTCATAATTATTTAAACCCTTATGGTAAATCAGTTGGAGAATTTGATGGGACATCCCAAAAGGTTATTGATGAGATTGACCTACCTACACAGGTCAGTCCCTCACATATAGTTACTACCTTTTTAATTATACCTTCCTTGGGAATCTTTCATATGCTATTAGGAAGACCATGGATCCATACAATAAAAACAATACCTTCTATAATTCATGGGTGTGTTATATACATTCATTCTAATTAGGTAATTATAATTATATATGAATATTCTATTGAACAAGAGAAACTTATACTTGGATAATTACTTACCAAACATATTAAGGATAATCCATCACAAAATGGTAAACAATAGGCAATCCCTTTCACTAGGCAATAAATAATTGAGATACCATTACATTAGAGACACACATTGGATTCCACAAAATCCTCATCTACTACAAACCATGTGTAAATATCTAAATCACCTACACATGTTCCTATTATTGTTACTTCAAATAAACCATAGAGAACTCAATTATGGGTTTCTCTAAAACCTACTCCTATTACACCTAATATTTCACCAAAACCATGGAGTCATATTTTACATATGCAAATAATCACATATACTAAAATGATATATATTTCACCTATACATGTTCCTCAACATCACTATCTTATTACAGTAGGTTCATAGTGGGGAGATATCTATGATAACCCTTTAGATGGGATCATATGATAGAATTTACATTTCAAATTATAAAAAATATAAAAAAATAAGAAACATTAATGAATCTAAAACCAATTATAGAAACTACATACTCTATTGGCTCCTTGCCACCTATATGTTAGCTCCTTGGCACCTATGTGTTAACTTCATGTTAATAGATGGCATACCAATTACTCTTACATACAAATGTATTTCATAATTCAACTTGAATGTGATATAAGCATAGATAGATACATGTTATATTCCTAATTTTGATATTGGGCATTACCTCTATTCATTTTATATTGACATTAGGGGCATCCACCCTTTTGATAGTGATACGCATAGGTTATATGATTTGATGATTAATTTTCATTATCATGTTTTATCTCATATATGTACTTACACATGACTTTATCCATGATTATATCTTTCACATGGTAATTTATATTTTATGAACTTGACACTTTCCACTAACACATCAAATCCACATGATAATATTACATGTCTTTGATGGTTGCTTATGCTTTCCTTTATGCACTTATTTGAGTGTTTTGCAATGCTATTATCTTGATTGTTTGAGAATTTAAATATGCTACTTTGTTTGAGGCCCCTATGCCTATGTATGTTTTATTTAAAAATTGAATATGTCAATGACTATTTTATGGAAATTTGAATATGTCATCCTTAATTTTATGGAAATTAGATTAAGTCATGTCCCTTTCATTGTGTGGCATTTGAACATGCTCCTTATTTGTGGTCTCCTAGGACAATTGTCTTTTGACTTGCTTTTGAGTGCTTTTATGTGTCTGGTTGATTTAATTATTGATCTTATATTATATTATATTATATTATATATATATATATATATATATATATATATATATGTTTCCATTATATTTATCATGTATCTTAATCCTTCATGCAATCACAATATTTTATGTACCTTAATGATTCATTTACATAGACATATTCCTTATATATGTTACATGGTTACATTCACAAATTATATAGTTTTCTTAACCTTCTAAGGTGAGGTAAATACTAGTTTATACTCTTCTCTAAACTCAAAGGGCGGTATATCAGTGGGGTAATGTCATAGAGATATGTTATTCACACTTGGAATATGTTTTAGATTAGTGGGGTCATGCTTTGGAAGCATATTTTCCATACTTATTCAATATTTGATACTTATATCAGCTTTTAGATTTAGTGTCACCATGTCATATATGCATGGATTAAATACATTCACAGTTTTTATATTTAGTGGGAGGCTTCCACACATTCACAATTTTTAGATTTAGTGGGGCAATGGGCATGTTCTCCACATTTATTCAATATTTGACACACCTAGATTATAGTGGGGGCATGTTTTTCGAACATGTTATCCACATTGGTAATTTTAGTTTTCAAATTTCTCCATATATATGGGGAACATGCTTTAGAAGCATGTTCTCCACACTTACACAATTTTTGAATTGGCCAAATCACATAGCTATATGATTTAGATACACATTTATGGTAGAATTATATACATTGGTACCATTGTTATACATTGTTTCAACATAAGACATATCTAAGGTGCATATGATATGTAATGTGTGCCTAATATTGAAAAATCCAATTCATTTTTAGATTTTAAAATTATTCTATGGACTATTACCATATCATGGACTTTTACGCACTGATACCTAGGATAAATTATTATAGACTATTTTGAGATAGTCTACTACAGTATTTGGTTCACTTTATGTATGATTGAGGTGATTTAATCACTCAATATTATTGAGTTTTAAAATTAGACTTGATTGTATCATCAAACCTCACTAAGTTATAAGTATTATTTGGTTACAAGTTGAGCTAATCTCAACTTTTAGGTGGAAACTTACCTTTTATCTAAGGTTTGGTGCATGTGCCTTATAATATCTCTCTATCTTAGAAATATGCACTTTCTAAATTTATATATGGTTGCAGGTTGAGCTAATCTCAACTGCCATGAGGAAACTCACATTTTATCCAAGGTTTGGTGCATGTGCCTTCTAATCTCTCTCTATCTCCTTAGATATATGCACTTTATACACACACACACATACATACATACATACATATATATATATGTATATACATATACACACATGTATATATATATATATATATGTATGTATGTATATATATATATACACATGTATATGTATATACATATACATATACATATACGTGTGTGTGTATATATATATATATATACATGCATATATATATGTGCATATATATATATATATACATATATATATATGTATATATATAAATATATATATATATATATGCATGTATATATATATACACACACACATGTATATGTATATGTATATATATATGTGTGTGTGTGTATATATGTATATATATGTATGTATATATATATGTATATGTGTATATATATATATATGTATATGTATATGTATATGTATATATATATATATATATATATATATATATATGCATTTTGTGTGTGTGTATACACACACATATATATTAATACACACACACACACACACACACACACACACACACACACACACACACACACACACACACACACACATCCTAATCTCAATTTAATAGCCTTACAATGATATATTTTTTCAAATAAACTTGAAAATATAAAAGGTCATTACATAGATACACAAGTTTACTCCTAAACCTTGCTCTTTTAATTTTAATATTTTCAATAATTTAATTATTTATTATGTGCACTAATTATATATTGTAACATGCTCTTGGTTTTAGTTTAGTCACCAATAAGGCACTCAAGGTGGGATCATGCAAAGACAAGGTGTGTCATACACACCCAAGTACTCATTCCTTTTATTTAAACTAGTAATTTTGTTACTATATTAAAGGGGGGTAAATGTTGACACTATTTATAAATTATAAAGCACCTCAGTATTCTACACTTGGAAAACTTAGACCTTAGATATTCCTCTCTATTATGGACCTTCCACACTTTTGAAAGTCTCTCTTCTACACTATCTTTTGCTCCTTGGTCTATCTCTTGGTCCAACTAATCTTATGTTGATGACCCAAAACTTCTATCTTGCCGAGGATGCTTAAAAATGCTTATCTTCCACCTATATAAGTTTTGAGTCTATACATACTTTCATGTTTATTGGACACTAGAGTTAAGGACAAACACCTACATTGACACTAGTGTCCTACTTTGATGCAAGGGTCTAATGTCATAAATTCATCTAATTTTCAAATAAAATGTATTATAATGGTTGGCCTAAGTGTTTTAATGTGATTTACTTATCCAAAGGTATCGATATAAATATAAAATAAACTTCACTTATTTCTCACCTATAAAATACCAAAAGATACCAAGGTAACTTATCACAAGCATTTAATCAAGCATTCAATTAAGGAAAACTTCCCTATTTTATCTTATTTACATATTAGTCATAAGGACAACACATCTAAAGGTCTGAAGTATGTGAGGATCATCCCAAGAGATATATTTTCCAATTTTCAATCTAGTTTAATGTTGTAATTTATTATCACATACTAAATGATTCATACACAAGCCAAAACATAGGGAATAACTACACTAGTATGAGGCATTCTTTAGAGTATTGGATATGTAGGAAGTTCTCATTGATAGAGAGGTCTTTGGGGTTAGCTTGAAATGATATGAACACTAACCCATTTTTTCCCCAAGGTTAGTATAAATATTAAGAAGTAAACTCTTATAATTTTATGAGGAGTGACCATCCATGAACTAGATCTGAATGCACTAGAGTGAAGGCAAAGATAAATCCAAAAGAATTTAGGTGATCACATCCTTTTACATCATCTATTCCATATAAGACATATGCATTGATTTATTATAGTATTGCTGATAGAATCATTCCTACCAAGTGTTAAATACCCTAGAGTCATCTAATTTTTAAATGAAATGTATCCTAGTTATTGACCTAAGTTCTTTAATTTGATTTAATTCTCCAAATGGATTGATATAAATAAAATATCAACCTCATTCATTCCTCACCTATAAAATACAAAAAGAGACCAAGGCAACTTATCAAAATAGTTTAATTGAGAAAAACGTCCCTATTTTCTCCTAATTACATATCAATCATATGGATAACACATCTATAGGTTGAAGTACTTAAGGATCAGCCCGAGAGATATATTTTCCATGTTTAAATCTAGGTCAATGTTGTACTTTATTATCACATATTACATGATTCACACACAAGCCAAAATTTGGGGGATAACTACATCAATCTGAGTCCCTTTTCAGAGTATTATATATGTAGGCAATTCTCATTGATAGAGGGGTCTTTGGGGTTAGCTCGACATTGTGTTATCACTAACTCATTTTTTTACCAAGTTCACTATAAAGATGAAAAATTAGGGTTTTACAATTTCATGAGGATTGATAGTCCATGAACTAGATCTAAAATCACTAGAGTGAAGGAGAAGACAAACAAAGAGTCATCTAGGTGGTCACATCTTTTTCTAGAAAGTATTTTATATATGACAGAAGTATTATGTTCAGACACTAGTGTTGACATAAGTGTTTAAGGATACAAAGGCACTTAATCTAGAATATGGTGACTATTTTAGAATTATCTTCCAAACTCCTTACTACCTATTCTAGATCCATAATTATGTCAACATCAAAACCAACTAATTACGTTACTTCTTTGTCATTTCCATATTTAGCATAGTTTTACTTACTATTTTTATCCTATC
Organism: Torreya grandis; assembly: GCA_037957365.1. Classification (NCBI taxonomy): domain Eukaryota; kingdom Viridiplantae; phylum Streptophyta; class Pinopsida; order Cupressales; family Taxaceae; genus Torreya; species Torreya grandis. Next base: position 230,224 of record JARHVA010007502.1, on the reverse strand, counting down.
TTAGATTAATAAATTCAAAATATTTTATATCTAAGTTTAACATATAATTGGCCTAATATATATTTGATTAGTACCCTTGTACTTACTCATTTTTATATACTCTTTAACCTTAGATAACCCCAATATATAACCATTTTAGGGTTAAACACTTTTAAAAAATCTTTTAGTTTTATTCATGTTTTTCATTCTCCTTTAGTACCTAATAATACTTATTATTATTTTCATGTACACATATCTAAGATGAAGCATGCACACACTACTCCTCTGGTCACTATTGAGCCCCTTTATAGTATGATTCTTAACCATGGTTTGATATTACACTATTCATTTTCTATATACTTCGATACATATAGCTTATTACCTCTATATATGTTGGATACACTATGTAAACCCACTTTTAGCTCATATCTTGAAACTACCTACCCTAGTCTTAATCCTATTATAAATTTTCCTCCTATTGGTGATGGTATACTACCTTTACCTAAGCTTGATCCTCTATTGACATGATATGAAGATGAACCATATTTAGAGATCCATAGAGTTGATGGTAATTGGGACAAGGATTGTCATACATATCAACAATAATAAGCCTTGAGTTTTACTTCTATGGATAGGCTACCTTCATAATATTCTCCTAGATGTACTTATTTATTTCATGGTTTACACACACATTCTTTAACTAATTACAAACAACTTTAGTAGTACATTGATACACTTCATCTAGATAATACATAGTCTATAGACAAGATCCTACTTCCTCCTAAAATACTTCTAGAATACATCTCTAGATATTAATAAGTTTAATATCTTTGGCATTAGTGTAATACAAATCGTACATATATTTTGTAGTGTTACATTAGCATTTATGTGATTTTTAACAGCCTACACTTTCATCAACGCATTAACATACTCTATAACATTGACGAACAAAGACTCAACCTTCTTTATATACCTAATTTACTCACATATTTTAGTATTTTCATCATAGATCAACCTTAATTCCCTACATTAAGTATCGCTTATAGGAACTACCTAATGAGTATCATTCTTCATCTAGCATCCCCACTTTCTCAGTAGAGACAGTGTATTAGGAATTCTTTTCATGACTATAAGCCAAGATTGATGAGACTTGAATTAAAGTAAGATTAAAATTATAGAAGGATGTATTGGATGTTATGGATTATATTTACCACAATATTTAGGGGTACTTGTGAACTTATCATGGTGTTTGATTACATTATTTATTACCTTTTCATATGATTTGGATTTGATTTTTAAGCATATATTAATCTTATATTTTACTTATCACCTGGAAAGATTTCATGGATTAATTTATTTTTCATTTATTTTTCCCTATTTATGTTTAAATTTTTTTCTTTGGAACACTATTCAATCATATGTTTGAATAATATAGTTATTATTGTGACATAGTTATAAATTCACACCCCTTTAATATCTTATCTTTACCATATGATCACTTGACAAGCATATTTCTTATCATATCACTACATATATAGATCTATATGATATTAATTTTTCCCTTGTATTCCCTTAATACTAATAATTCATGTGGTTAGCATTGAGATTTCATACTTGTTTATGGTAAATCTTAATTATTTAACAACATGAAAAATTATCTAGCTATTTTGTATCCTATAAGCAAAGACTAGAATTTATCTATGTTTCTCACTTTTATCACTCAAGTTGGTTACTCTAAATTCATATGGAAGAGGAATAGAAAAGGACATAAAAATTCAAAATACAAATAATTTAAACAAAAGGAAGTGATAAAAAGTCCAAAATAGACATAAAAACATAAAAACATAAAAGTATGTGATTGATAACTTAGCACATCTCCTACTTCTATTCAAAGCTAAAATTCCATAGTTGGTCTCGTGATAGACACAAGGTCCATTGGAATGTGGTAGGCCAATAGAATAGGACAGGAGGTCTTAAAATTATCTACAGTTGTACCTACTTCTCATGCAAATACCTAACCTTCATAGTAGATTGATGGTTATATAAGAGGTCTTGAGGAATGGAGAATTGTCATGGGAAGGTAGGCCCATTTTAATTTTCTCCTATATATAACATTCATGAGATGATATAATTACTACACTTATATGCCTAAAAACTTTATGTTTACCATAAACAAATATATCCAAAATTTGACATTCAAAAAATTTTTAGCACTTACCTATATTCTTAGTATGCCTCATGCCTACTAAGGTTTATTACAAACACATGTCATGTTTTTTCCAATCCCTTTTTCATTATAACAATCCTCATATTACTCCTTGATGAAAATTATGTGTTGGATGATCACACCCCTTTGTTTTTCCTTTTCTGAGTTGAAATATAAGACTCTAGATAGGACTGAGCCTTCCTCACAAACACCATCTTTTCACCCATAATCATTTCCCATCATTATCATTCACCTCATTGGTTTACCCTGTGTGAGTTATAGTATAAGGCCTTGGGTATAATATAAGACCTTGGATACGACTAGGATTTCCTCATAAAGTATCCTCAAATTTCATACCATGTTTAGTCATAAAATAATTATATTTTTTCTAAATCAGTGGTTAACACAAATCTACTTGTCATTTCACTTGTTATTTTTACATTTATGTCATATTATCAATTTAGATATTTATGTTTTACATGCTTCCCTACTATATCTAGTGTTTTTTACATTTCATTTTATTATTAAAATTCATTTACTTATATTTTACATGATTTTCAACTTGATTTAATGTGTTTTTACATTTTATTCCATTATTATCATTTATTTTATATTTTACAGATTTTGAACTTATTTTAGTGTGTTTTTCCATTTTTTTATGTTATCATCATTTATTTTATATTTTACACACTTGCCAATATTATTTAATGTGTTTTCCATTTTCATTTCATTTTCACTCTTGTTATCTTATGTTTTACAAGCTTCCCAACATGATTTAGTGTGTTCTACTATTTTATTTTCCATGAAATATAATATGTTTTACATTACATTTTTACATTTTCCATCAATATTTTTAACCATGCATTTTTTCTCAATTTCTATAAAAGAATAAAAAATACATCATACATTGTCCTAAAACATATATAAAAAATTAAACAAATACTAATAGTTAAAATACATACATCCATAACATCCATGAGTTATAACAACAAATATTTATCTATATATACCAATTTTTCCAATGTTTGATACAATAAAAAAAATCTATAAGCATAATACAATATCATCTCTATAATTATGGTCCATCCTACCTATCTAGTGGATGGGATACACTACCCATAATTTCCTAAGACTAACCCCTCTAAATGGTGTGATTTAGTGACTCTATCCATTTATGTAGACCCTTAATCTATCCCTATAAAATGGACACCTTGACCTATACACGTTCTAGCTCTCTAGATGTATCCAAATAAGTAGTTTGATCCTCAGCTAGTGTATGACACACTTGTATATATCCATCTCTCACTCTTTGTGGAAGCTCTATTAGTATTATATCTCATCATATTTGAGTTTATCACACTACCTCACTGATCAATAGAAACCAACTAATATAATTTTGGGTAGAGGGTATAATATGATAAATCATATTTTTAGTATCATGATGTAATAACACATCATTTAGAATATCATGATGTGTTACCTACACTAATATTGACCATTTAAACTCCTTGAAAATATCTAAAAAATAAATTTACATTAGACCTCACACACTCACACTCACACACACACACACACACACACACACACACACACACACACACACACACACACACACACACACACACACACACACACACACACACACACACACACACACACACACACACACACACACACACACACACACACACACACACACACACACACACACACACACACACATTGTGCGCGCATGCATGTGTGTGTGTGTGTGTGTGTGTGTGTGTGCACGCGTGCATGTGTGTGTGTGCATTCATGTGCATGTGTGTGTGTGTGTACATGTGTGTACATGTGCATGCATGTGCATGTGCGTGTGTGTGTGTGTGTGTGTGTGCGCGTGCGCGCGCGCATGTGTCTATGCTTGCGTGCGTGTGTGCATGTGTGTGTGTGTGCGTGTGTGCGTGTGTGTGTGTGTGTGTGTGTGTGTGTGTGTGTGTGTGTGTGTGTGTGTGTGTGTGTGTGTGTGTGTGTGTGTGTGTGTGTGTGTGTGTGTGTGTGTCTGTGTGTGTGTGTGTGTGTGTGTGTGTGTGTGTGTGTGTGTGTGTGTGTGTGTGTGTGTTTGTGTGTGTGTGTGTGTGTGTGTGTGTGTGTGTGTGTGTGTGTGTGTGTGTGTGTGTGTGTGTGAGGTCTAATGTAAATTTATTTTTTAGATATTTTAAAGGAGTTTAAATGGTCAGTGGTTATGTCGGTAACACATCATGATACTCTACACACACACACATACATATATATATCTGTGTGTGTGTGTGTGTGTGTGTGTGTGTGTGTGTGTGTGTGTGTGTGTGTGTGTGTGTGTGCACGCGCGTACGTGTGTGTGTGTGTGTGAGTGTGATTGAGGTCTAATGTAAATTTATTTTTTAGATATTTTCAAGGAGTTTAAATGGTCAGTGGTTGTGTAGGTAACACATCATGATATTCTACATGATGTGTTATTACATCATGATACTAAAAATATGATTGATCATATTATACCCTCTACCCAAAATTATATTAGTTGGTTTTTATTGATCAGTGAGGTAGTGTGATAAATTCAAATATGATGAGATATAACACTGGTAGAGCTTCCACAAAGAGTGAGAGATGGATATATACAAGTGTGTCATACTACTATTTTATTTTCCACGAAATATAATATGTTTTACATTACATTTTTACATTTTCCATCAATATTTTTAACCATGCATTTTTTCTCAATAGCTATAAAAGAATAAAAAATACATCATACATTTCCCTATAACATATATAAAAAATTAAACAAATACTAATAGATAAAATACATACATCCATAACATCCATAAGTCATAACAACAAATATATATCTATATATACCAATTTCTCCAATGTTTGATACAATAAAAAAAAAGCTATAAGCATAATACAATATCATCTCTATAATTATGGTCCACCCTACCTATCTAGTGGATGGAATACACTACCCATAATTCCCTAAGACTAACCCCTCTAAATGGTGTGATTTAGTGACTCTATCCATTTATGTAGACCCTCAATCTATCCCTATAAAATGGACACCTTGACTTATACAAGTTCTAACTCTCTAGATGTATCCAAATAAGTAGCTTGATCCTTAGCTAGTGTATGACACAATTGTATATATCCATCTCTCACTCTTTGTGGAAGCTCTACCAGTGTTATATCTCATCATATTTGAATTTATCACACTACCTCACTGATCAATAGAAACCAACTAATATAATTTTGGGTAGAGGGTATAATATGATCAATCATATTTTTAGTATCATGATGTAATAACACATCATGTAGAATATCATGATGTGTTACCTACACAACCACTGACCATTTAAACTCCTTGAAAATATCTAAAAAATAAATTTACATTAGACCTCATATATATATATATATATATGTATATATGTATGTATGTATGTATGTATATATGCATGCATGTATGTACACACACACCTACCCACACCATAATAAACATCAAATACATATCAACACAAAAATCACTCACTAGAAACTATCTCTCCATCATCTTGCTTGTCGAGTACTCCACTAGGGCATGTCTCTCTAGTGTCACAAAACTAGGATAGTGAGCATGAACACACCTAGTTCCAATAGGAATTTGATGCTCTATAGACCAGCTCTCTGTAGGTTGTGTCATAAGATCTTCATTCTCTATTGCCTCTTATAGATCATCCTCCACTTATTCCTGTACCTATATTTATATATGTCACCATGGTGGCTATAGTGGTAATTATAAAGATTGATATGGTGTAATAACAGCCACCTCCACATCATCCTAAACTACCACCTCTACCTCCTCATTTACTCTTTCCTCTCTATACTATCATTATTTTCACCTTCCCTAAGGTCTTATCTAGTGTAGATGAATAATAGGAACATCAATAGGTGTTCTTATACCTCTTCTACCCCTACATTCCTTTGCATGTTATACCAATATATAGGCACTAGTATAGGTGTCATTAGAGGTATAACCCCAAAAAACATGGTAAATGAGCAACATGATGTGGCTCCACTAATCATGTATAATTCCATAAAATATGAACATAGTCCAATCCATGAAAAAAACTCAAGCAAGAAGGCTAACTACCTACAATACATACATAGGCTACCACATAATATATCCTAGGTGACAATCTATAATGCTATGGCATGAGGTATAACCCATATCACATGGTCCTGTATCTATCTAAGAGCATGAGGTAAATTATCATATTTCACATGGGTAAATACCATAGTTTGATTTATAAATCCAACTACTTAATAAAATCATAGGGCCCATAATCATATGCCCTCATGATAGAATATTTTATTTATCATGCACCAACTATACATAGATAATTGGGCCTAGGCCATAATTAGTACCCTACTCTAATATCAAATGTCAAAAGGAAAACACATATATTGGAACCTTCCCATCCAAATTTTGATATATCATACAAGCTATGATAAGGCTAATAATGGCCTTCTAGATGTCCATAATGGTTGACACATAGACATTAAACAAACACACTCATAACTCACTAAAATATATCTCTAAGATGGTTTCTCATAAGGTTAAGGCTCACCTCTTAGGAGTATTAAAAATAATTGGAGTACCCACAATATAAAGTCTTAATATCACATGGACATCCTCCAAGGTGATACCCACATCAATGTTATTCCCACCCACCACCCACTTAAAAGTGTTGGTTATCCACTCCCATGTCCTTAAGATCATGATGACTACATTAAAACTAAAGGTAATGTGATGCATATATATAATACCTCCAAATATAAATGTCATAAACTATGTACAATCATTTTTTATCAATATATCCAATACATTTGGTAACCAAACTACATCCACTAGTTGTTAGAGTCTCTATCATCTCTATAAAATATCAAACAAAAAATCATGTATCATTCCTCAATATCAGATAATCATAAAATTACATTATAAAAAATCAATAATACATGCATTTACATCAAAATGAACTACTTCATCAATCTATATTTTATTTTCTCAACATTTTATATTACATTGGCCACATAACCAACTATGTCACTGAGGAATGTATTTTATACTACATCAGCCATGTATCTAACTATGTCAGCCATTATTACAATCAAATTGTATCATCCACTTGATACATAATCATCTAGATAAATCTACTACATCATCCACTACATACGAGATGAACCATTAAACCAATGCATTTGGCCCCTTCATATACGTGGTTGGCCACTTAAATATATTACTCAATCATCTAGGATGTATGCAATCAACCACATATCCTCTATTAGACTAGATCATCCTACATACATATAGTCAACTATCTAATGACTAACTACATCATCCTAATACTATGTAATTGTCCACTAACACTAACCTACTAATTTACAACTATGTAAACATGGTTGGTCTCATTCATTTATTATGGTGATTTTTCACTCAATTTTCATGAATGCTCTAAGAATTAGTGACCTTATTTAACACCTTCCCATTGTTAATCTTAATTATTTATCTCCCTTAAAATTTTTTGGGGAAAATTATGCTACACAAATTTTCCTTGATGCCTAATTTTCCAAATATTCATCATTTATAATTAAAAAAGATAAAAAAAATGAATTTAATACATCCCATACCTAGATCATGCTCACAATAGCTAAAATGCATCCTCCTCCTCATGTTTATTTCCTCTAAGCCATGGTCTCTCTAATCACTCCTCTAGGCCCCACAAAGCTCTAGTTTTCAAAAATAGTAAATTTTCAAATTAATAGTTAAAATCCTATTTATATTTAAAATTTACAAATGCTCTAGATAATAATTGTTTACCAAAAAAAAAATTATATTTTTCTCATATCTATGATACTACAAGCTCTTTTTAATAACCATAATTTTTTTTTAAGTCCTCATAATGTAGATATTTTTTCTATATGTAACTCATATTTTTGTTAAAAAAAAACAATTTATAGCCTACTTTTTAGGCCCACTTAATGTGTTATACATTGGATGCCTCTTCCACCTACTTCACATGCAACCTCTATTCTACAACAATAAGGTAAGTGAAGGTATGCATTTTTAAATTATTTAAGTTCATTTATTTTTCAATTTTTACTATAATTGATTAGCTCAACATTATATGTTATTATTTTATTTCTCAAAGTAATTGTGCGACACATGATGTGCTTTGAGTGGGGAAAATGTATACACAATATTATAAACTTTATTATTTACTAAAAATTTATCTCTTGCATCAAACTTTTGAGTATTAATCTCTCTGATGCATGCCCTAAAGGGTATATTTGGAAATGGGTGGGTAGACTTTTGGTGCTTTGTAATATTTTTTGTCTCTATACGATTACCTAAAACCACTACAAGTCACTTTTATCCAACTCCCTAAGAAATTAAAATCCATTTATCCACTCCTCTTTTAAATTTAGCTTCTAAAATAGCCTTTTACTAAGCGTACAACCCTTTTATTCATTTTACTACTATGTCAATCTGATCGATCTTGTTGGGGATTGAATGGATGTTATGACATTACATGATATTGACCAACTGAGTTTGACACATAACAATTATATTTAACTCCTAATAAGATCAATTTAGTTGATCTTGTCAGCTAAACTCCTAAGATATTTGGAGTCAATATTAAGCTATAAATACCCCCTTTACATGACTCCAATGAAGAGGAACATTCATTTTTGGATTGTTAAAACTCATATTTTACTAATTCTACACTTGAGGAGTCATTGCTTAGGATTTTGTCTTGGAAGGAATTAATATTTTCTTGTGGGAAAGTATTTGATGTAAAGTAGGAGTATTTTATCCTATAAATGATTTATATAGTGTGATCCTTACGAACCCACAACAACCTATTACAAAGAACCATTGGCTAAGGGAGATATTGAGGCATGATAGGTTCAATTCAAAGTAAGTATTCCTAAATTTTACTATTTCATTTGGTAGATGGTTATTACACAATATAATAGTATGAATGTTGTACTCCTTAACTAGTTTACATATGCATTGACTTGATTAGATTTTTCTTTACATGTTTTGTTTTGTTTGTTGTTAACTATCCCCCTTTATATCACAAGCTTTATTGAGAAATATATTAAATTTATTTTATGTATTTTAGGCATATATATTGTTTATAAATAGTATCATTTTCATATATTATTTTTAACCCTCTCCTTTGGTGTTGTGTGTGAAGATATACCTTAGTTAGGTTTAGTGGATGTGAAGTGGCCATGTCTTGATATAAATAGCTACAAAATGAAATGTTTGGTAAGATTAACTTCTATAATCTTGGAATCCACTAATCAAGAAAAGTTTCATATCCATCCTAATTCCTTGCATATTAGTTATAAAAAATAATGGATAGATCTATTCAAAAGTTTTTGAGTATTACTGATAACATCCTGATAGATTTTGATAGTTAATCTCCTAAGTTGAGTGATCACATATCCATTATAGACTCTTTTTTACGAGTATACACAAACATAGAGCATAACATAACATAAACAATCTAATTATCATATCCTCTTATCATTTATATAAATATTAATTTCAATGTTAATCTACTTTTACATTCAAATTTGCATAGTAAATGATATATCATAGGTAATATAAATTTTATACAATTTAGATTATTTAGATATGTAAATACAAAATAAGTTAGAAAAAAAATTTGGAATAAATTTTTTTATACGTGTTTGTACCCTAGTATTCAATTTGAAACATTTTAACACAAAAAAATATTAAACCTTGAAACTACTGGTGTGTGACTATTTTTATGTTTATTATTTGGGACCTTTCTCAACAATCATAGTTGTGGATATGAGTATGTTGAAATAATAAAATATGATTTAAATTTTTTTTAAATACCCTATAATGATTTATAACTTGGAAAAATATTCATAAATCCCTAGTGAAGGTATTGGATAATGATCCTTCATGAAATTAGAATGGGACACAGGTGATGTGTTATTATACATGTTTTTATTGATGGTTGATCCTTTGTGAAACTTTTAAGGTTTTTATGTTTTTTTATTATGTGGATTGTTTATAAATGTTTTTGAATTGAGATAATGATGAAACTTTGTGTAGGTGGTATAGGACATCTACGCAATACATATTCATTCACAGGCTCTAATATATTTCCTTCATGTTGATTTATGATGGTTTGTATAGATATTTATGAATTTAAAATTAATATTAGGAATGATGGGTTTGGGTATGGTTATGGACTTATAAATGTGAATAATATGTGGGTTTTGAACATCCCATTGTCACACATAGATTAAATAATTAGTAACTTATTAACAAGTATAAATGAAATGAGGTGGACACATTAACTCCTAATGCTAAAGGTACAATCACTAAGAGGTGGTGAATTAGTGATGCAAGATATTCAATCCAATTCCAAACTCTTGAAACCCTTAATCATTCAACACATACATTGATGAATCATACACATAATTCATAACAATGAACATAGAATATACAACAAGATTAAGCATATAACAGATGACATACATGGGAAATCCTCTTAGGGGATGAAACCCATTGAACCTTGCAATATGGATTATAGTTCGATAATACAAATATCTAGATTTAGTGATGAGCCCAAAATATGGCTCATTATTGACATGGAATTTCCTTCATTTCATTTATCTAAGGATATAATCTTATGCAAATTATAGACTTTTAGTTAATTTTAGCATGGAAAATAGATACTTTATCACATTTATGTCAATCCAAAGGTTGAGTTATGATTTTGTCATTTATACCTGACAAGTAGCTTGTTTTAGTGTTTTGGTTTTGAAGAATACACAAGAAAGATGGAAAAAATAGTATTTTGGAGAATCTATAGTTTTCAACCAAGTCTTCCAAATCTATAGACTCACTCAACCAAAATCTACATACTCTATTCCATTTCTACAAACTCTCTAGGTTCAAAGTCTGAGAAGCAAGAAAGTCTGTAGATGTCCAAGAAAGAAAGAATTGCTCTATCTCAAACTACACCAAAGAAATATTTGCTTAATAATTTTTAAAGGATTCAATTTTGATATAATTTATACATATTTGGACCGTATAAATATTATAGGGATAGTATAACTATTCCGTGATGATAGTTGGATTTTCTAGGATTATACTCAATCTAAATATCCTATTTTTGGGGAAAATAGATTGACTAGTAGTTCTTTTTTTTCATAATATCTTTAGTCTAATGTATTATCATAAACATGTATGTCTTTAATCTTAAGATAATAATAATTAATATATACACATTTTGAATTTTAGACATATTATGAACATTCTAGCTTTCATAATTTAATGCAATATTATTCTAGTTTTCAGTATTGAGTAAAATTCATTCTTGTCTCTAAGAAAAGCAAGGGCCCACTCTCCTTGGAACCAAGAATTTTTATATGGTATTTATATTTATGTTAAATTAATTCTTAATTACTATATAATCATAATATCTTAAATACTTTCATGAATTAGTAATTCATAAGAATTAAATTCAAGATTTACATTCTAATAGTTATTTCATTTTCCAAAGCAAGTGTGACTTAGTCTTAGTGTTTCTTTTGATTTACTACAAAGGAATGAGTTAGCTTATAATTATCTTTCCAAATGAGTGTTTACATTTCATGCAAGTGTGAATTATATTTAAATTTACATTTCCAAGAAAGTGTGAAGTATATTAAGTGTGTTTTGATTCCAAGAAAAGGATTGAATTAGTTAGTGTAATGGTTAATCTTTTATCTCATTAAGTGTAAAAAAATAGTTTAAAAAAAATTATTTCATTATAAAGAGTTATAATGGAGTCACCAAACACCCCCCAAAATATCAATCTATATATCTACCATCATAAGCCTTGTTGTTGATAGCTTTAGACACCAGCCTTGGTTTGATAGACATCAATTTGAAAGATTGATTAAATGAAGAGTTTGAATGACACTCATAATTTTTGGTGCCATTGTTAGGTATCATAAAGTGTTAGTAAGGTAAATATTATTTAATTATAGTAAAAAATATCAAAAAACAATAAAATTCCAAAAAGAGCAATCAATTTATGTTTTGACCTAGAGATTCAAAAGGATGATTTGTTCTTAGATTTCCTCTAAAAATAAAAATAAAAAATCCTTCAACATCCTTTGTTTAAATTCCTTCTTATAAAAATAGAGAGATAAGTCCTTCACCATATCTAATTAAGTGTCTTGAACAAGATGTTAAATCACATCTTTAGGATTCTCCTAAAATCCTATTCAGAACTAGAACATTACCATAGTCAAGTTCTATAGGAAGAGTTCACCTAGACTCACTCACAAGAAAAGACTATCTAAAGGCTACAAAAAATATAGAATAAGCATTTGAACACATTATATATTAATAATTTTTTGAATAATTTGATCAGTCTACTACCAATCATATAAACATCCTTTGGGAAGCTAATCCCAACTTTGAAGAACCATCTAAAGAAGAAGACATGGCTGATCAAGAAGACTAACAAGTTGCACAAATAGGAAGGACTTTTTCCTTTCCTATTGTTATAGATCTCAATGATAAAACTACCATGAAAAACATTTCACTTGCCAATTTATAAATTTTTTTAGGTAAGATCATCTAAAGGTCCTGACCAGTTTCTATTTGAATTCAAGGTGTTGTGTCAAACTTATGAATACACAATAAACAATCAAAAAATGGAATTGTTTCCATCAATTATTAAAGATGCAGCCATGAGATTGTTCATGGGTTTACTAGGTAATTCCATTCATATATGGAAATACATGGAAACTAAATTCTTGAATAAATATTAGGATTATTTCAAGGTGAGAGAAAGAAAGGAGGAATCATTTAAAATCAAACAAAATGAAGATGAATCCTTGGAAGATTATTTAGATATATTTTTATTTACTTATAAACGAAGTAGTTATGGACTTATTGAGGATGTCCTAAAACTTTTTTTCCTCAAAGGAATATCTGAGGACATCAAAGATGCATTGAACTTAATGGGTGGAGATGACCTAAATAAACTATTATTTCAATAGATCTTAGAGCTCTATACCAACTACTCCTAAACCAAACTAGGCATGAGGAAAGGAAAAATAGGGAAATTAAATGAGTTAGGAAAATTAATGTAATAATTTGAAAATATATATTCTGGTTACACTAAACACTATATTAGATGGTTTTTAAGATAAATCTAATTGCATAGAACCATTAGTAGTTTATTATCCCAAGTGTAGGTTGAAACATGCTCTTAAAAATTGTCCTTTAGACAAACCAAACATTTATTCCTATGGAATCTATGAAGGAACAGACCTTGACACAAATAATTATACCTTCTTATCAACCTTGTGAAATTAGATAAAAATAAATGTTCAATCCATTGAATAAGTAAACTATAGTTTGGTCCAAGGATAGTTTGGTGTAAGAAATCTAGCCAATTTATGTATAGCACCATGGAATGTTACAACACCTCCACCTATGTGGAGTCAAAATCAAATTCCCCTGGCTCAAATTTCATGGCCTAAACAAGATTGTGTATCACCTCAACCATGGATGTTTCCATAATATCCATGGATGCCTTCAAAATAGCCACATCCATAATGGAATCCTCAATGGAATCCACATTAACAATACAAACAACTGAGAAGACCACCCCAATAGTAGAGCATAATTCTACCCCCTATTGTCCAACAATACAAGTCGATCAACCTATAATGCTTACATAACCAATAGCCAATCCAAAGGATAAGTAACCAACACCTATTTATGTCAATAAATAAGGAGACACAATAAACATAAGAGCAATTGATTTTTTTCATATTCAGTTAAGATTAGGAAAATTTGTAAAAGAACCTCCAATTCTCATTTCTAAGGTACTTGAGAAAAAATAAGAAACAAAATTATCTAAATAAAACAACAAGGAAATGGAAACCAATGAAATCTATATAAAACCTAAGCAAAATTCCACTATGATAGTAATTCCTTTTCTTGAAAGATTGAAAGAGGTTAAAACCAAATAAGAATCAAACTTGATCCATGAATTGAAAAAGATCAACATTGAGGTACCCCTAATACAAGCTATTAGGTACATTCCTAAATTGGCCAAAATCATCAAGAACATGTGTGTCAAAACACTTGGAAGAAATAAATAGTACCTAGAAACCATACATGTTGATGATAAGGTAGCTAACTTGTTAACAAGAAATTTGTTAATACCCAAGTAGGTAGACCTAGGTAGTCTAGTCATAATAGTCACTATAGGAGAAAAGGAAATTCATAATGTTCTAGTGGATTTATGGGTAGCACTAAATTCCATGACAATTCATACTCTCCAAACATTTTCTCTCATGGGAATGCAATTTACCTCTACCATTATTCAAATGGTAGATCAATCTGTAACCAAACCCAAAAGAACTATAGAAAATGTTGCATTAATTATTGAGTCTTGGGAATATCCTATTGATTATATGGTGATGCAACCCAAAAAAAAGAGTTTGGGATAACCTCTAATATTAAGAATACCATGGTTAGCTAATGTAGTATCATTGATTGATTGTAAGTAAGGAGACATGACCATTTCCAATGGTCTAAAATCCAAATGCATTTCCTTGTATCCTCCTGCAAAACCATCAATGAAACATATAGAAAACCTTTAGGTAGATAAGTTAGATAAAAATACAAATGACCTATCAACATTGGCCATGATTATAGTTAAAAATCATTTAAAATAATTGAGTGAAGAAATAAATCTTGAATCTATGAATTTTGCCAATCCAAACTACGCTAGTCTAGAATCTATAGACTATGTAGATTTACTAGTGGCATATTGTCTCTTAAAATTTGATGCTTATTCACCATATGACCATAGGTTGATCTAATAAAGTGTATGGGATTGTGTATAAAAATAACAAACATAGTTCTTGAGTGCATTTTATTGCCCATTAGCATGAACTATTCCTCTTAGAGATGGGTTTATTAAAAATGTAACCACATTCCATATAGTACTCCCTCATTCTTATCCTCTAAATTCCCTAATGAGTGAATATAATCAAATTAAATCCAAACATATGGACACAAAATCTATAATGGTATTACCTAGAAAAGCTTTGAACATCAATGATGAGGAGGT
Organism: Torreya grandis; assembly: GCA_037957365.1. Lineage (NCBI taxonomy): Eukaryota > Viridiplantae > Streptophyta > Pinopsida > Cupressales > Taxaceae > Torreya > Torreya grandis. The sequence goes on along the minus strand of JARHVA010007502.1, from coordinate 214,858 downwards.
TCAACTCTTTGAAGTTATAGAATGACACACCAAGGCTTTTGCTTGGGATTATACTAACTTGAAACGGATTCACCCAAGTGTTTTCACCCATTAAATCCACACATAATCAGTAAAAATAGAAAGACAACCATAAAGAAGAATAAATCTAGCATTGAAAGATAGTGAAAATAGAAATTCAAAAGTTGTTGGATGTGGGATTTATCTACCCCATCTCAAATAGCTAATGGGTTTCACCACTGGTGATTGTACCAAAAATGAATGAGAAGTGGTGTGTGTGTGTGTGGACTATAGATAATTTAACAAGGTCACTTTAAGAGATTATTTTTCTTTGACTTTCATTGATCAAGTTCTTGACAATTTGGTAGGGAAGAAATATTTCTCTTTTCTACATGGATTGAGTGGGTATAACCAAATCATAGTTATAGCCAAGGATCAACACAAAACCACATTCAACTAACCCTATAGAAACTTCTCCTACCAAGTGCTCCCATTTGGACTTTTTAATGCTCTTATAACCTTTCAAAGAGTAATTTTAACAATATTTTCGACCTCACAAACAACTATGTAGGGGTATTCATGGATGATTTCACTATCCATGCAGAAACCTATGAGGAAGATCTTATTAATTTGAAAAGAGTTCTGACAAGATATGAGGAACATAAATTATCACTAAGCCATGAAAAATTCCTATCAATAATGGATCAATGAATAGTGTTAAGACACCATGTTTCTACAAAAGGTATTTAGGTAGACCCAAAGAAAATTGAGATAATCCCCAACCTCCCTGTTCCACACATACAATAAAAGTCAAGAGTTTCTTGGGTGATGTTGGCTATTATAGATGCTTCTTAGACAAATCTAGAAAAATAGCTACTCCAATTTTAGCCATGATTACAAAAGACAATGAGTTTGTATGGAGTGATGATTACCAACAAGATTTTGAGACAATCAAATCTAATCTTAGTACTACTCTGGTGTTGAGAGGACCAAATTGGTCATAGCCCTTCCACATATACATAGATGCCTCTAACATAGTAATGGGTGAAATCTTAGGATAGAAAGATGAGAATGATAATATGTATGTTATCTACTACATAAAAAAATATGATTCCTACTGAAAGAAATTACACCACAACCAAAAAATAATTCCTTATTTTAGTCTATGGAAAAAATAAATTTAGACAATATATAACAAGTGACAAGGTGTTTATCTATATAGAACACGCAACCATTCAGTACCTTACCAATAAACCAATAGTGAGAGGAAAGATTATTATATGGTTATTGATTTTATAAGAATTTTATATCACTATCATAGATAAACCTAGGAAATTTAATGTGGCTGCTAATTTCTTGTCTAGAATCAACACCTCAAGTGAATAAGAACTAGTGGAACATGATTTTCTAAATGAACAACTATTTTCCATTTTAGTAGAATCTCCATGGTTTGCTAATATAGCTAACTACCTTGCAACAGGGAAGTTTCCTCCACATTTTTCATAAAAGGAAAGAAAGTTTAATAAAAAAAAAGTTCTTTTAAATGGATTAATGGAATGTTGTTTAAACCTAGACCTGATCATGTGTTTCATAGGTGTGTGATAAAAAATGAAGTATATGACATCATGAACTAGGAGGAGGACATTACTCAACTTCAAGAACTATACACAAAATCCTAGGATCAAGATATTAATAGCCTTCTCTTCATAGAAAAGTCAAGAAGTATGTTAGATAATGTGATGTATGCCAAATAATAGGGTACCCACTCTTTCAATTGAGATGCCCCTCCATCCTCAACTTGTTTTAGAACCATTTAATAAATGAGGAACTGAATTCTTAGGACCTATGAACCCCCCTTATAGAGGAAAGGAGTATCTTCTCATTTTGATAGACTATATTACCAAATGGGTAGAAGTAGAAGTTTTAACCCATGCTCAAGAAGAAGTTGTAGTAGATTTCATGTATTTTAGAATTATGCAGAGATTTGGTGTTCCAAGGGAGGTGGTCTTATATGAAGGACACAAATTCATGTAAAACATGATAAATCACTTCATGGAACTATTTCAAACTCAACATAGGAAGTCCTCTCCATATCATCCACAAGCCAACATACAAATTGAAGTCACCAATAGAGAACTGGAAATTATTTTAACAAAGATTATTAGTACCTACCAAAAAGATTGGGTAGATAAAGTATGAGAAGTAGTTTGGTCCTATAATACTACTTGGAAAACAATAATTGGATTCTCACCTTATAATCTAGTTTATGGTAATAAACCTCTATTCTTTGTTGAATTTGAATTACAAACATTAAAAATAGCATTAGAAGTGGGAATTGAATTGGAAAAAGCATAGAAAGAGAGACTCATGCAACCCAATCAACTTGATGAAATAAAAATTGAAGCATTATATAGGAATAAATTAGTTTAAAATAAGAGGAAATTTTGGAATGAATCACACATCAAACAATGAAAGTTTCAAAAACTAGAGTGGGCATTATTGTTTGACTCAAAATTTCAACAATTTAAAAGGAAAATACAAACAAAGTGGTTGGGACCACATCAAATAAAAGTATTTAAAAATGGTTATATCAATTTAATGCACATTGATGATATTAGAAGAACTCTTCTGGTCAATGGACATAAACTGGTATTCTACCAACAACCTCACAATAAAGAAGAATTTGTACAAAAAATAAAAATTTAGTTAGCTTTCTTGGAGGATCCAATTTCTTATAGGGAACTTATTCCTTAGTAATTTCTCTCTTTTGGAAATTTTACATATATATATATATATAAACTAAAATATATATATAATTTAATAGTGAAAATCCTTTCATGGATGCTACTGACAATGTATAACTAGAAAACTAACTTATTGGCTGGTCATGCATTGTATAAAGGGCCTTGGATAAAAAACTAGCAATGGCTAGCCAAGGGGGGAAAAGGGGAATTTTATCATGCAATATTGATTGATTTCCCCATCCAATAAAACTTCAAATTGTTCCTTTGAAATATGTTAACTAATTCATGCAAATTTACTTATACAAGACAAATGACAAGTGAAGAACAAGATTTGAGGTAAGAATAAGTGAGTGATAAGTTTTATTTATTCATGTTTTAGTGAACTAGAGGTTTTTAATTTAAATAATATTAATCCTATGGAGATTAAAAATTACAACTAGATAATCATCTATTCCCTAAAGAGAGGAATAATCATAGCATGCAAAAGAATGAGATGAGGAAACACATGTTATAATGGATAAATATATCCAATGCAATCAATTACATAATCATCATTATGAGGGGACACTATAAAAATCCTCAAAATCAAAGGGTCTTTAATCATTATTGATCAAATATGGAAAAAAGAAACCTATGGAAGTGGAAGCAATAACTATCCCCTCCATGTGAACAATAAAATTACTACCATACCATGACATCATTAAAATGATCATGTCAGTGTTCAAGTCATGTCAGCAGTCAGTAATCCCACTATGTAGATATTGAGTGAATTCAAAATTATTGTAAAATAATGATTACACTGTCACCATCTCATAGGGAGTTAACCTCACATGCATAACATGCCCATAGAAGTTACCAATCTCTATGAAGTACATTAAAAACTTTATTTTGTGAATTCCAAAGACAAATAAGTGCAAAACCTAGTTCAAATTTAGTAAATTCCTCCATAATTAGTGGTAATTTAGTTGGAATTCATAAATTTAGGAAAAAATGGGGCAAAAGTCAAGGTCAAAACCAAAAAAGGTAACCAAATTCTCAATGATAGGGATTCTATGGTATTATTTGAGGCAAATGGTTGGCTACTATTCATCTAAAAAATTTAAGGCTTCCATGGGACACTAGTAATAAAATTCATGAAAAACCTTACTCTTGATTTTTCTATTATTGAAGGAGTAGTTATTACAGTGTCTAGACAAGTTATTAGTGAAATTATAGAAATCCCAAATGAAGTAATGAAACTAAAATGAAGAATTCCATTCAATCACCTAATTGGTAAATTTAATGGCAATGAATAAATTGGAGCTACATGATTGATTAATTTAAAAGGGAAAGCTAAGGGGATTCATAGGTATTCAATTTTAGAGTAGTGGCAGTCTGTGGTAGTATGGATAATCAAGTATATCACTTGTGAAGGGAAATGTAGTATTTTGGGAGGAGAATCCATGAAAATCTTGATACATCTTAAACATAGGAGGCAAAACCCTCAGTGCAAAATTAACCTTCCATATTTCTTTTATGGTGCCCTACAAGTGATGGCCACAACCCCTAATGCTTCCCTCGGAGATTATGGCTTCATTCACCTTATTATTCAACATCATTTCCTATGATAGGGGAAGGAAGTTTGAGAAGCCTTTGAAAATAGGGTCATTTCCTATAATAGGGGAAGGAAGTTTGAGAAGCCTTTGAAAATAGGGTCATTAAACAAATACCAACCCTACATATATAGGAAGAAGCTGAAACATCACAAAGGCAATCTCTTACATCTACTACACCCACCAAGAAAATAAGCTCAAGGAAAAAGCAAGATGTCATTATAAAGGAAAGTTATCTCTCTTAAAGAAGGGTTACAAGATCTCAAGCTACTCAAAACCTCACCATTTCAGAGCCTCCATAAGAACCTCCAGAACCTATTGAGTAACCAATCTTCTACTAAAGAAAAAGAAAATTAAAAACATAAGTTGTTGCCTCAACAGGACCTAAGAAGGCAAAGGATTTGACTTCTATAGAAAAAGAATAATCAAATGTAGCCTAAAGAACTAAGAAAAAGAGAAGGAAGTTGATTCTTTTGGATGAAGATGAATAAGTAGTGAATACTCTGGATAATCTTAAACAACTATCATAACATTTAGAACAACAAAAAAATGAATAATGAGAGACTCCTAAAATAGCTCCTATGAAAGAAAATGTTGAAATCCTTGACATTCAACTAATGGAAGAATCATAGAACTTTCCATCTAGAATAGGGGAACTAGGAACTGAGTAAAAGATTACAACAAAAGAACAAAATGCTAAAATTGAAGTTTCATTGGACAAAGGAAAAGTTACATGTATATTTGAGGAAGGATAATCATCCAGTCTAAATAACCCTATCATGCAACTAACACTAGAACTTTCTAAAGCTCAAGATTTTGATCCAACAAGAAGTAGCAGATATTGTAGATCTAGTCAGCCAGCTACATAGTAAGGATCAACTTAATTATATGTTAGTAAAATTTTTAGAAACAACATATTTAGAGAGAGTCCTGAGAAAGAAAACTAAATATTAAAACAAAAACTATTGAGTTGTTCTCAGACACTTCCTATTATTACCCCTAAAAAGGATAGTCAGTCCACCTCTTCTCTTAAAGCATTTGTTGATCAAGGATGTCAAACTAGCCATCCATACATTCCTCCATTAGAAATGTTGCATCAGGATCAAGAGGAATACCAAACATTCAAATATAAGAATAAAGTTTTAGTCACTACAAATAATATATTGGAAAATGAAAAATAGATATTAGAAACTAAAACTTAGACTTTGGAAGAAGACTTGTAGAATGCTTGTAAAATAGGAGCTCTTTTGGCCTACAAAATTCTTAATTCTACATATAGTTTGTTTCTATTTGAACAATTCTATAAATGGAAAATTCTCATAATATCTTGCCATCTTCCCTACAATATTTTGGATCCATCCACATTTTTAGAAATATTTTACTGTTTTGAGCCTGACAATCAAGATCTCCTTTGTGTATTTTATTTGCATGACTTGATACTAGGATATCATGATCAAAACAAATTTTTTATCAATCTACATGCAGGATAAGTTCAATTGAGAGTACTCCATTCCACCTTCAAAAATTAGTTGGATTGGAAAAATAGATTTGAAGAATATAGAGAGCATGCTAAAATTTTAGGGTTATGTAATAGACTAAAATTTTCAATTCCTAGATTGGTCAAACAAAATTTAAAAATTGCCTACCAAAATGTTGATGTCAACAATCATTATTTGGAAGCTTTGTATAACTTCATTATCTCATTTAACATTTTCACTAGATATAACTTTGATTCAGTTGTTGCAACTAATGCTAAAATATGGGATCTATTATCAGTCTCTCGAGAGAGACTTGAGGTTATATCTCTTAATAATTTAAGATGGAGAAAGAGAAGAGTTGAATTCTAATGGAGAACATATGTGGATTAGAATAAGGTGCAGACACCCTTTATTATTTATACCAATTCTAGGATGGCAGAATTAGACACCTCAATCTAATGAATAATTTAACATCTAGAAACAAATAGTTCAAATATATAAAGGATTTACATGTAGTACAAGTTAGCATACCAAAAATAAATATGTTGACTATAATCTAAGAAAGGGCATGGAGAATAGACCCAAAATCAATGAATTTAGATGAATTTTTACAATGGGACTTGAAAAAGATAAAGCCTAGGGGAGATGATGAGCCCAAAATATGGCCCAATATTGACATAGAATTTTCTTCATTTCATCTCTCTAAGGATATAATCTTATGAAAATCATAGACTTATAGCTAACTATAGGATGTAAAATAGATAATTTATCTCATTTATTCAAGCAAAAGGTTGAGTTACTATTTTTTCATTTATACCTAACAAGTAGCATGTTTTAGTGTTTTGGTTTTGGAGAATACACAGGAAAGATGGTAGAAGCATTTTTTTGGAGAAACTCTAGTTTTAATCCTAGTCTTCCAAAGCTATAGACTCACTTAGACAACACCTATGAAATCTATAGGCCCATTTCTATAGACTCTGTAAGTCCATTTCTATGGACTCTATAGGTCCAAAGTCTGAGAAGCAAGAAAGTTTGTAAATAGTCTAAGAAAGGAAGAGTTTCTCTAGTTGGAACTACACCAGAGAAATATTCACTTCCTATTTTAAAATATTCAATTTTTATATACGTTATACATATTTGGACTGTAGAAATATTATAAGGATAGTATAACTATTCCATGATGATAGTTGGATTTTATAGGAATATACTCAATCTAAATATCCTATCTTTGGGGCAAATAAATTGACTAGTAGTTCTATTCTTTTTGCATACTATCTTTAGTCCAATGTATTAGCATAAATATGTAAGTCTTTTATCTTAAAATAATACCAATGAATATAGACACATTTTGAGTTTTAGACATATTTTGAACATTCCATCTTTCAGTATTTAATGCAATATTATTCCAATTTTTAGCATTGAGTAAACTTTGTTCCTGACTCTAAGAAGAGCAAGGGCCCACTCTCCTTGGAACCAAGAATTTTTGTATGATATTTGTATTTATTTTAAATTAATTCTTCATTACTTGATAATCAGAATATCTTAAATACTTTCATGCATTAGTAATTTATAAGAAGTAAATTCAAGATTCACTTTCCAATAGTTATTTCATTTTCCAAAGCAAGTGTGACTTAGTCTTAGCATTTCTTTCAATTTACTAGAAAGGAGTGAGTTAGCTTAGAATTATCCTTCTATCTAAGTGTTTACATTTCATGAAAGTGTGAATTAGATTTAAATTTACATTCCCAAACAAGTGTGAAGTAGATTAGTTGTGCTTTGATTCTAAAAAAAGGATTGAATTAGTTAGTGTAATGGTTAATCTTTTCTCTTATGAAGTGCAAAAAAAATAGTTTAAAAACATTTCTTTCATTATAAAGTGTTATAATAGAGTCACCAAACACCTCACAAAAGATCAATCTATAGATCTGCCATCATAAGCCTTGTTATAGATAGTTTTAGATAACATCCCTAGTTTGATAGACATCAATTTGAAAGATTGATTAAATTAAGAGTTAAAAGACACTCAAAATTTAGTGAGACACCAATCCCATAAGGAGATACATACCCTATCTATATGAGCACCCACACAACTAAATGTTTTTGCAAGTTTCATCTTACAAGGAGGAACCAACCCCTAGGCAACCAAACACCCACTCAGCTACCATGAAACACATATCACCTTAAACACCTATTAATACTATTTAGCTAATGATGACATCCTTTATTTTCAATCTTTCACCTTTACACTCTAGCCTTCACACCCTCTCAATGCATCCAAAACCACCTTTTGTATCACTCTACACTTCTTTGCACATACTTATAGAAAAACTACAATAAATATATCACAAAATCATAAATATGACTATAGTTCATGAACATATTCCTCAACCTTTTCTTCTCTTCAATCCATCCACTAGGCACACTCACTCAAATAGCCTCTAGGGAGTACTTGCTCAATCTACATCTTCTAGGTTCATTAGGTATAATGACATACATGTCTACTTGCATCAACTTGATCAAATAAGTGTCACTGATCCTCTTTAATTTATGATGGTCCTCACTTAATTAAACCTTCTCTTTCAAAGTTTAATTCCTTTGCTTGGCTTTGAACTCTCTCAACTGTCAACCCTATCCACTCTTTTATTCTTGAAACCATCACCTTTGATTTCACTCTTTATAGAGATTTCATGAATATCATCTTCTTGGTCATACATAATACTTGCCTTAATCCTTAAGGATTTTATCACACTCACACATATATCCATACCATCCTCATTTTTCATCCATAACATCCATGAGTCACCCTTAAGTAGATACACCTTTCAATTAGGCCTTAGTAGCCCTTATAGGTCTCATGGAGACTTATTCACCCCTTTATCACTTCACTAAGCAAATTAGAAACACAATACCACTGCATAAGTATATTTCAAAACACCCTTAAGACACCTTCAAGTGATTACATACATCACTACACTCCTTTGCATATGCACAAGTTACTCAAACATTAGTCTTATACACAAGAACACCATGAATGAATAAATAGTCAACTTCTATGAATTTTTTTATACTAAATATGGATTGTTAAAACCTCTAAAATCCACATATATGGTCCTTATGAATTATAAAACACTCTCCAATATTTAAATGATCATGAAACATCAAATCACCATAAAACAAAACTCAATCATCCTTCTTAGGTCACTTGCAGAAGATGGTCAAACCCATAATCAACTTTGGAGCTCAATAACTACAACTGTATAGATAATTAAACCTTATAACCAATTTTTATGGATGTCTATTGGATTCCTTTACAACTTTTCTCTTTATATCAACATCAAATTCTCATATATCAAAATTTATATCTCAAATAATATAGACTAGTTTTCCTTTATTAATTTAAATTCTAACGGTCACTGTGTAATAAAAAATTCTTAAGAGATGTGTCTTCATCTCGTGCCTCTTGAAAACCTAATAAAATATGCTCTGTAAATCTTCTTAGGAGTGTCCTAGTCTTTACTTTTAATCATTGGTGATTGATCTTTGATCCAAGCTTCTAGGATTGTACCACTTGGCAGCCCTATGTGCCTTCTTTGTACCCTTCTATTAGTCTTCAATATTACTTGAATTGATATCCATACATGCATTCTATGTACCCTACTATTAGTCATTTATTTAATTCACTTATTCCACTTGTCAACCCCATTTTCAATCTAGACCTATTGACTTGTTGACTCAATTTGTACCATCGATATCTATCTACATGGTTGAATGTGTGTCATCAATCTCCACCTGCATAATTAAATGTGCTTCATTGATATTAATCTACATGATCACCTATGTGTTATTTATCTTCTACCAATTTTCCATGATTGTGACACATGTCACCAACATGTGCAATCTCAATATACTTTGAATTATTGACCTAGTTCTTATTATTAGATCTTCATCTGATCGATTAAACTTTCATCATTAGATCCTTGATATGATTTAATTATCACCATTAGATCTCCATCTTCAATATTTAATTCTCACCATAGATCTTCATATTTAATATTAAACACTTGCTGTAGATCTTTGATATTATAAATTTGGCTAAGTATGGGAAATATTGTAATCTACCTGGGAGGCCAAATTTGCACCTTGATATATTTTTCTAAACATAACCTTATGACCTAAAAAATGGACCGCATAATATCCTCTCATAGGGTAATCTATCCAAATACCAAACTACTCCTGATATCTTCACATGTGATAATTTTGATGTCATTAATATACTTACTCAACCATATCCAACCAAGATGACTAGGAGAACCTAGACATTCATATGACTACTTTGATGGATTCCTTTAAGTTCCAAAATAACTTTAAGAACTCATAAAAACACATAGGGTCTCTAAAACATGACCACATCATCAATAACATCCATCATCTACCTCACCAAGTCAAACACTAAATAACTATCAAACAACATTGAAGCACATTGAAGCACACTTTGGCATTATCATTATAACACACATGAGACCTCATCAACATCCTTATCCACCTTGGAGATACCATTGAGAACTATGTAAAAATATAACCCTTTGTCATTTATGTCAAAACCAATCACAAATCTTATGCTCTCACTCTTTAAGCACTTTCTCCCCCTTTGACACAATGACAAAGTAGGCTCTTCTTCTAATCCTAAGGACCTAAAAAGACTTCAAGGATAAAAAATAGTAAAATACCACTTTTGATAGATGATAAAAACTCCCCCTAACACTATGCATACCACTTATTACCTTGACCTTCTCAAACATGCTCAAAACATAACACTCTTCTTGACCATACACAACTCTATGAAGACAAAACACACATGAACACCAAAAATTGCTTGAACTCACCTTGAAGACATTAAGAGGGACTTCCCATAAGTCACCTAATCTTAGACACCATTTTAATAACCTTTAGGCCATCATAAACCAAGAAGAAACAACACAATTTCCATCATACCTTCTCTCTCAATCCTCCTCCACGATCACCAATAGATAAACAAACCAATCTAAACATTGAAACACCTATAACTCTCTATGTAGATACCTTCAAGACATGAAATTACAAATCTAAATTACACTCATATTCCCCCTCATCCATGCCAAAAAATATCATCCAAATCTACATCTACATCATATCTCATTTACAAACCTCTGGAGCAAGCTCATGAACTTGTTGCTCCCCCTTTGTTTATGTATGAGGAATCAATACATTGATAGAGCACTTAACTTGGTTTATCAAGTCATCATATCTACATTATTGAGTTCACAAATATATCATACTTATTTATATATCCACCAAGACTAGAACATCTCACATGTGTTCCCCCTAACATTATGTATAACTCTTCAAGCCTTTCAAACTATCTGAGTTAACTCCCCCTAACTCCATGCTCCACCTGGACTGTGGCATATTCAATAAGTCTTTTAATATATTCTATTTTGACACTTGGAAACCTCCATACTCTTCTTGAAAACCTTGCATACATAACAAGCACCATGAATAAACACTAAAAACTTATCATGAAATCATTTTCACATCTCCAAGCCACCTCAATGATCACCAATAGATGAACTAGACCATTCTTCAAAGTTTGACCAAAACTTGTCTTTAGGACCAATGTCCCTAAATATACTTTTTGAATCATTCCATCACAACACTTTGGAGAAGATTCATCAAACTCATTATTCCCCGTAAACAAACACATCTTTAATTTATATTCTTCAAAAAGACTTAATGGACAACTCTACTTAATTACAAACAAGATCTTGAAATGAACAACTTAGAAAGTAATCACCTTCAAATCACTAAACTTATTCATGTCCTTCCATGATAAACCAACACATTCTCTCATGACCTTATGAGATCACCAAAAGATCAATGAAGATTTTATCACTAAAAAACACTTCATGAAACATCATTTTTCTACCTTCTTAAATACGCACTCATAATTATAAAATCTTCAGATCTATGAGCCACTTGACCTTAGAACTCTCCTTTCTTATCCTATAGAACCAACCAAAACCCAACTAGCATCCATCATTCTTCTTCTTGATGAAAAGTTTCTCTTTGAAGCCTAGAGACACACCCCTTTGACATAAAGAGACTAAAATTTCTAAAACTTAGGAGATTACTAAAATATCCATACTATAATCTAAATTGTAGTCCTATCTCATCATCAAATTGACTTTAAATGGATGCTTGACTTTATTCTTTGCTTCAAAATTGTCAATAAATGTAGACACTAGAAACTCTTCACTTTAATTCATGTCTATCTTGGCAAACAAACCATATTTTGTCTCAAACCGATCTCTCCTAATAGAGTTAGGTCTCCAAATCCATGGTTGACCTCTTCCTTTCATTATAGGAGCTCCATACACTTTCTTGTGACTTGAAAACCTATCAACCTTACTTGAACAAAATTTTACAATGTGACCAAAATGATCACAATAGAAATAGATAATGCATTTCATACTTTTTCTTGAATATGGATATGATCTTTCTTTGAATAATTGATTCTTCTTAAATATTCCCTTACCCTATGTCTAAATTGATTGCATGTATAATAGTAACCATGGAAATTGGATTACCTCATTACATTCAGTTGTCTGATTTGATTTGTCTTCAATCTACTCTTGACCTAATCTGACTTGTTCACTTTCATGATACCATCCTTTTTGTCTTGTTTTGATTTCTTTTGTTCTTATTCAATCTTTATTATCTTGACTATGAAATTTTCATTCTCATCCTTTAGGGAAACAATATTAGTCTTAATTGAACACATTCATCTTCTTTAGTTCTCATGCTTGAACTTATAACCTCTAACTAAATTCTAATATCTTTGATGTTCTCCTTATCCTCCTTAGCTTCTTTATCCATGTCATCCTTCAATCTACTTTCTTTCTCTTCAAGAGGATTGATTAGCTATTGATTATTATTCTCATATTTATTGTACTTTCCACACAAACACTCAAGCTTCCCAACTTTTTCTTTTAGACCTTTGATCACATATCTCATCTTATGATTCCTCTTCTTTTGCTTCTTCAGATCACCAAAGGTAATCATGATCTTAGTTTCTATATTCATATCAACTTCTTCTTCTTTAATGTCATGGAAAACTTATTCATCACACATGTCTTATTCCTCTAAACAACTCTCCTCTTTTACCAAGAGTATAATGTCATTTTCAACATGATTATAGTCATCATCCTTTGAAATATTATTAACCAAAATTTAGTTGATTGTAACTAAACTCCAAGATTTAATCTCATTGATATTGCATACTTCACTTTTTCTATGAAAATTCATCATCATCAATTTCATTATCACAAATATATGAATCTCATTGAACTTCACAAATAGCCATATTGCACCTTGGATCACCTTCAAGTGATTAAACTTTAAAGAAGGTCCTACTCTAATACCAATTATTAAAGGTATAATCACTAAAGGGGGTTGAGTCAATTAGTGATGCAATATATTCAATCCAATTCCAAACTTTTCAAACCCTTAATCATTCAACACATATATTAATGATGCATACACATCATTCATAACAATGAACATGGAAGATAAATCAAGATCAAGCACATAACACATGACATACATGGGGAAACTTTTAGGGGATAAAACCCACTTAAACCTAAAATATGGACTATAGTCCTATAATGATAAGATCCAAATTTAATGATACACCCATCCCATAAGGAGCTACAACCCCTATCTAGTTTAGCACCAACACAACTAGACTTTTTACATGTTTTATCTTGTAAGGAGAAACCAACCCCTTAGGCAATAAAGAACCCACTTAGCTACCTTTAAAATTATATCACCTTGAACACCTTTTACTACTATTAAACTAATGATGACATACTTTTTTTTCACTATATCCCCTTTACACTCACTCTAGCCTTGCCACCCTCTCAATGCATCCAAAACCACCTTTTGGATCACTCTACACTTATTTGTACATAATCAAATGATAAACCTGAAACAAATCTATAAAAAAGTCATAAATATGACCTATAGGTCATGCACATAATCCTAAACATACTTTTCTCTTCAATCCATCCACTAGGCACACTCACTCCAATAACTTCTAGGGCTTACTCACTCAATCTACCACTTCTAGGCTCATTAAGTCCAATGACCTATGTGTCCACCTACATCAACTTGATCAAATAAGTATGAGTGATATTATTCACTCTATAATGGTCCTCAATGACTTGTACCTTATCTTTTAAAGGTTAATTATTTCTCATGGATCTACACACTCTAAACTCTCAACCCTCTCCACTCTTTTACTCTAGAAACCATCACCTTTAATTTCACTCTTTATAGAGATTTCATGAATATCATCTCATTAGTTAGACATAATAATTAAATTAACCCTTAAATATTATATCACACTAATACATAGCTCAATACCACCCTCATAGGTTGGCCATAGAATCCATGGGTCACCCTAAAGTAGCTACACCTTTCAATTAGGCCTTAGTAGCCCTTATAAGTCTCATGGAGACCTATTCACCCCTTTATCACTTCATCAAGTAAATTAGGAACATAATACCAATTATAAATGCATAGGTCTATTCTAAAATACTGTTAAGACACCTTCAAGTTATTACATCCATCGCTACACTCATTTGCATATGCACAAACTACTCAAACATTAGTCTTATACACAAGAACACCATGAACGAATAAATAGTCAAATTTTAGGCATTTTTGCATATTGAATAAGGATTGGTCTAACCTCAAAAATCCACAAAAATTGTCCTTATGAATTTTAAAACACTCTCCAATAGTTAAATCATTATGAAACATCAAAATAACATCAAAACAAAATCAATCATCCTTCTCAGGTCACTTGTAGAAGATGGTCAAACCCACAATAAAATTTGGATGACAGTAACTAAAACTATATGAATATTCAATCCTTATAACCAATTTTTATATATATCCCTTATAGTCCTTTACAACTTTGATTTTTATATCACCATCAAATTGGTCTTACATAAAAAATTATAGATCAAATAATTCAAACTAGTTTTCCTTTGTCAATTTAAATTCTAATGGTCACTATGTAATGAAAAATGCTTCTAAAACATGTTTTCATATTTCCCAATATAAAATTGATTAAATATGCTTCTTTGATCTCCTTAGGAGTCTCTTGGTCTTTAATTTCAATCTCTAGCTATTGATCTTTGATTTGGGCTTTCAATATTGTGCTACTTGGCAACTCCACATGCCTTCTATGTACCCTTATATCAGTCTCCAATCTTACACTACTCTAAATCCCCATGTGCCTTATATGTACCCAACTATTATCCATTTAATTAATTCACTTACACCATTGGTATCCTCGTATAGAATCTGGACTTATTGACTTGTTGACTGAATTCATGCCATTAATCTCCAACTACATGGTTGAACGTGTGCCATCAATATCCATCTATATAATCAAACACACTCCTTTGATATTCATCTACATGATCACCCACATGCCATTTATCTACTACCAATTCTTTTTGATTATCACACATGTCACCAATACATGAAATCTCAAGATCCTTTGACTTATTGACCTCATGCTCGCTATTAGATCCTCATTTTATTGATTCAATTCACCATTAAATACTTAATATAATTAAATTATATTCATTATATATCCATATTCAAGATTTAATGCTCACTATAGATCTTCATCTATAAGACTAAATGCTCATCATATATCTTTGATATTGTAAATTTAGATAAGTATGGGAAACATTGTAATCTACCTGGAAGGCCAAATTTGCACCTTGATATATTTTTATAAACACAACCTAATGACCTATAACTTGCACCACATGATCTCCTCTCATATGGTAATCCATCCATATACCAAAATATTCTTGAGACCTTGACATGTATGAATGTTGATGTCATCAATCTATTTATTTAGCCTAATCTGCCAAGATGATTAGGAGAAACTAGACATTCATATGACTATTCTCATAAAAAAATCGCTTTCAAAATCACTCCAAGTACTCATAACACCCCATATGGTCTTTTAAACATGACCACACCATTAATAATATCCATCATCTACCTCACCAACTCAAACACTGAATAAATATGCAAGAACACTGAAGCACACTTTGTCATTATCATTCTGACACACATGACACCTCATAAACATCCTTGGCCACCTTGGAGACATAATTGACAAATCTCCAACACCTAAGTCTTATTTCCATAAGAATATATACTTATGTGTTATAATTTGTTTATTTCATATTCGGGTTCATTGTCAAGATTTTAATATGTTACATGGAACTATTTATAGTAATACACATATACACATTATTTACTTCCCTATTTTTGTTTCCAAATATACCTTTCTCATGAAAGGTACAACCAATCTCTATGGATGAGATATGTGTGAGGATCTAAAAGGCTACGTTTCTATAGGTGAATCTTCTAATGATGATCTCCCTATATTTACATAGTTCTCAACAATAGTGGTGATCTTATTTGTTCATGTGGATTAATTTTTAAGTACTTAATATTTTAAATGAATTCATATATAAATTAATGAGGCACATTTTATAATATTATAAAAGAGTAAATAATGTAATATTTAATTGATGATGTAGTACTAAGATGAAATAGGAAGAAAATAGAGTATTGATGTATGTAAACATTGTAATTTGTATTTATGATGTAATCATGAGAGTTTCATATTAGTATATCCTATTAAAAATTTAATTTGATTTAATTAAATTATTAATGATCTATTCTATTTAGTAAATTTTGGAAATTATTGGGCAATTTTACTTTTCAATGAAATAGTAATATTTAAATGTTTTATTTAGTTTATTTGTGTGTATACATTAATTTTGTAAAATTATATGTAAACATGTAATTTAATTATGATAAATTAAATTAAAAATAATATTATACTTTAAATATAATTTCTTGAATGGTTTGGAATTCCAAATTGTTTGATTATTAAGTATAATTAGACATATTAGTGAATTAGTTTATTCTAAACAATATCTTGTTAATAAACCTTTTGGGAGGATAAATTAGAATTGAATGAGAAAATAAATTAGTAATATTTTTTCAATATATAAATGGATGGGTTTTTACACCCATAATGTAAATAAAATAGTTTTTTGAAAAGTAAATAACATGGTACAAGATAATTAAGGATCGATAAATAATAAAATGGTATAATATGATGAAATAATATCAAATACATGATAAAATATGAAGTATATAAGAAGAATATCACTACTCATAAATGTATCATAATATCATTACATGTATCATCAATAATTTCATTAATATTTAACTATAATTGATATTATGCCTTAATCAAGTTCTCTTGTACTTTCTGTAAAATAGGTACCTAAAAAACCTTTTGAATGGCCTCAATAAAGAAAGTAAGGGTGATATAATTTAAATGTTAATATTTTATCTTTGAATAAGGTATGATAGAAATAAAAAGGTTTTTAATTTGAACATTATGTGATGATCATGGAGGATATTAATGTTTGTGACTTTAAAACTATGGATATGATCTAGACTTGTCTATGGAGTGAGTAGAAAAATCATGTTAAATATAATAACACTACCCTTTCTTAGGGGTCTATGTAGGATTTTTATTTGAAGGTGAAATTCTATGATAAGGATGAGAGGTTGGTTAATCTTCATGAATTATATCTAAATATTTTTAATAGATATTAAAAACCATCGTATAATGAGTATCACTACCATGAAATACAAAAAAAATGTTGGGAAGATGACTGTAATTGATGACTATCCATATGAGGACATTGTCCTATGGAATTTTATACTCTAAATGTCTCTTTTATACTCTATATTTCTACGTCATATGCTGCAAGGCATTATTAAACTTAATAACCTAAATTTTATTTTAATTCCGTAACTCTCTTATCAAAAACCTCAATTTTAATGGGCAAGATATTAGAGCCAACATATATGGAGACATAATATTCTAAAAACTAGGATACCAAAAAAATGGAACCAGATTAGTATTAAGATCATTAATAATGCTACAAGATATATATAAAGGATATGAATCATCCTACATGATTTAAAAATAAAGAATAATCATGTTGATGATAGGTTTTAAGGATGTTTTTAAAGAGATTATTGATGAGAGGAGTTATTATGTAGTATTTCCACATGTTTTTTTTTAGTGTAACCAAACAAAAATTGATCATATAACATACATCATTTATCATAAATTAATTTACTGAGATCCACATTGAGGGATTAAATAAAAATGTTACTAGGGTGGGTATTAATATGGTATTTCCTTGGAATAATAAATATCATGAGTATCTCATTAGTTTCCCTCTTACAAGAATAGGGTCACAAGGTATGGGTAATTTGAAATATTATGATGAGAGGAAGATCAAAAGTTTTGATTTGAATGTTAGTCTCATTAGGTTCATCATATTAAAAATTATTAATTTTGGGTGGGATATTTATTAAAATTTTAATATGGAATATATAACTTCTATCTAAATCAATTGAAAGTTAAAACATTGATACCCATGAAAACAAATAATTAGGAGAGGTTCAAGGGTAGTGATTTTAAAGACATGTTTTTTGAATTGTTTATAATTATAAGGGTCGGTATCACCTTGAATTTTGCATATATCTCCAAATTAAGTAAATTTAATTCATTTACATTAAAAATAAGCTATCACACTCATGTGATGAATCTAAAGGAAACCAAACAAGATGGTATATGATTAGGTAAAATTGAAAATTATAAATTTCACCCAAATCATTAATGTATGTACTTTGATAAGAATACAAATGCACCCAATGGGTGATATTTGTCTTTATTAATATATTTGGCACATTTTTCAAGTAGTATTAATGTTCTTTGTATAAAACCCAATTAAATTCAATGAACTCCAAAGAGGCTACACAAGTACTAGGACCTTCATCAAATATGACTCTCTTCATTTGGACATTTCTAAATTGAACATTAATAATGAAAGGAGGGTTATATAATGAAGAATTAATTAATTGGGGATCACATCTTGGATTATTAATTTAAAATATAAGGCTTATCATATTATCTTGTTAACTTGGATAGATAACTCTACACATTGTTGAAATATAATTTCCTTAAAAGTTGGAAAAGTGGCTTCTTTCCCAATAGCTAGTGGTTAAGGAATTTTCATGTCAAAGAGATTTTTTATTAAATTATTTTGATGCTAAATATAAGTATCTATAATATTAAATAAAATAATATGATTAAGTAAATTAGATATTTTTCAATGGGTTCTCATTCTTTGAGGTTAGGGTGAGCTCAAGGTAATCGTAACTAAGAAATAAATGTCTGAATAACATCAACTTTGACTATAATTTTTTTGTAATTGAGATTTTATAAGTTTAATATTATTTTAACAATATTGGCCATGTTGATATAGTTAGTTCAATTTCATATGATTGTATTAACACACGTGATATAGTTTATAATTAATTATAATGTTTTATAACTTTTGATACATGTGACATCATTTGACTATCTCAAAATAGGTAATTCAGTGGTAGAAACAGGATATTGTATCAAGAAAGTAAATATAATTTTTATAATAAAATAGTATATCAACATAGTAAATAAAAATGAAATACTAAATTTTTTGAACTAGTCGGCATGGGTAAATTCATCATTTTTTTCATTTTTTTATGATTTTGGAGGGATAAATACTGAAACTCAACCTAGAAGATAGGACTAGATAGTTATAAAATGGATTTTAGGTTTCATAATATGATTTTTAATTATTTAATAAGAATAAATATTAGTTATAATGTGATTTATTCATTCATGTTAATCATGTTTTCCATATTTAAGATAAAAATAGGGTTAATTGAAGTTTCTATGACATTAGCAGTTAAGGATTAATATGGTTGATTTTAAAGTTGTGAAGATTTTTTATGTTATTGATGTTTATATTTATTACTTTGAGAATGATTAATAAGAGAATTTTTTATATATAAGGGACGCCATTAACTTGGTTAAGTGTATAATTTTTGACCTTACCTTAATTATTTATTTTTTAAAATGAAATACTTGATATCATTTTATTATAATGGAATTATGACCAAAGCCACATACAATGATTAAATCTATGATAATGTGGACATAGAAGTTAAATTTACATAATAATGACCCAAAAAAATGTGAAGCCAAAAATATGGTTGTCATACCATTGAGGTTTTTTTTGTAAATCATCAAGTTTTTTAGGTTGAGGTCTAAGAAGTCTTCTACTAAGATCATCAAGGAAAATATGTTGATGATTATTAATGTTAATATAATTATTAGGATAAGGTAGGTGAAAATGTATTGCAATAATGGGTTTATAAAGGATTGCATTTTGTGGACCACCTAAAATGATTACATGAATATTCCTCTTAAGGTCATGACTATGATCATAATTTTCACTAAAACCATCATCAATAGTATGCTCTTTTTAAAGTCTCACAAGAATTTGGGTATTTGGTTAAAGTTAACACACCTCAAATTGTATCATGAGGTAGTCTTATGATATATCTTGATTTAAGGATTATTACAATTAATTAGGAGATAAGGACCTAAATTTATGTTTTTGTTTAAGTTTTAAAGTATTTTTAAAACTATTAAAGTGTTTTCCTTTACACATGTTATGCTTCAGATTGTGAGCTATGGATTTCTAAAATTTAATGAATTCTTGTGCTTGATCATTATCCTCATACTTGTTATTGGTAAAGTTACCTAAATTGTTTTGTTTTAAGTCATAATTATGGAATTCTTGGACCAAAACATTCATTAACTATTCTAAGTTAGTTATAGACCTAGGTGTGTGTTGAATTTACCTTTCTAAATCATCACTCATTTATGGTATTAAATGGTAATTTGGTGGATGCACAGCTATTAAATTTGGGTCATTATTTGTAGAGATTATTAAATGATTTAAGTTAAAAAAATATATCAATAAATACTTCATATGTTATTGTTGGAGTTATTCCACTGATTTATATAGTTTCAATGCAAATCATTAAGGGTTTAGTTTCTGACATGGTTGATGACTTTATTTCAAATTGAAGGTTGAAAGATATGCTTCAAAAAGAATCACTTAAGGGTGGGTGGAACATACAATTACATATTTTAGGTTCATTTTTAATTTACAAGAAATTAGTTTTCATTTGTACTAATTGGTTGTAACTACTTGATTGAATATCATCCATTTGACTCATAACTTGCATTATTACTTCAGAAGTTTTAGGTTTATTTTCACATGTTTGGGTCATTATTCAATGCATTAAAACTCTTGGGTGGGAATATATGCAATATTAGATTTAGTGTTTATTTTAAAATATTTGAAAATAAATGCTAAATTTCCCATAAATGTAGATAAATTATGCATCATGGAAGAAGGAATGGGAAAGTTGGAAAATGACTTGCCTCGAGTCTTGTAGAAAATAATGTATTATAAGGATTTCTAATGAAAGGATCCATCATGAGGGAATTAATTCATTAAAGGGATTTTCATATATTTTTAGGATGTTACTAAACTTATATCTTCATCCCATGATCATACTCTTGATAATTTTCAACTTCACTCTTAGAATAAAATTATTTGTGGTGTTTATTTCTATCCTTGGATCTTGTGTCAACATTTAGATTAGGATTCAAATGCTTATTTTTTGGTCATAGAAATATTGTAATTGTTGAATATGTTTAATTTATAAATTTAAAAAAATAATGTATAATGATTGTGATCATTATTTATAGTGATTCATGGGCATATTATTAGGAGTTAAAGATTGATATTATTGAAAACCACCAAAGTCTTGGCCATTATAACTTTTGTCATTATTATTAATGAGTTCCATTGAAGGAATTGAATTATAAAATTTAGTGACTCTATAAGAAAATAATTTTTATAAAAAAGGAATCAAATATGAAAATAAATGATACATCATTAATTACCATGATCTAAGCCAACCCTATCCGAGTCCACTCCTTAGGATGTGCACATAGTGAGATAAATGTACCAAAAAAGCATGTCAAAAAAATCATTAGTAACTAATTAAATAGGGCATATAAAAAAACATTTTTAGGTTTTATTTAGGTTTAAACATTTTGATCCCATTAATGTAGCTTATCCCACATTGGAATCAAAATTATAAATTCCTTCATCTAAAAATCAAGTTGATAAATTTGTCATTTTCATTGAGCACGTTCAATAACAACTGTGGAACATTATACAGTAGGATAATTATAATTATAATAAGTACCATGACCAATACCAAACATAACAAACCTTTCATGTTTGTGATTTATTATGGATTCATTTTATAAATTAAATGCTAAGAATACCTTAATGCAAGATGCATCCACTTTGCAATGGGTCTTATACCATCACCAAAAAAGTAGGAGATAATGTTCTAAATGAGAATTTTCCATCAAACTTTAGATTACATATAAATTTCAAGGCATAACACTTGATACATTATTTTCCACCTTTTCTAGATAGTTTATATGTTTTAAATATATTATACAGTCATATATCAATCATGAATGGAATGTACTAGAAAACATGGATAATTGAATTAAAACCATGGTCGAATAGACACATCAACAAGTGTTCCCTTTATTTCAGATCATCAAATCATATTAAGTACCTTCTTGTGGAAAATGGTTTATACAAGTTTACATTTTTAATATCTTTAAACAAATTGTTCACTAACTTCATACAATGGGTACCATTTCTCTTAAACAAGTGGTGACCAATTCAAGAAGACCTAAGCCTTTTCTTAGCTTGTGTCAAGAAGATATTATTCTAAAAATATTTTATTTTAACCAAAAACTTTTATACATCATCCCAAACGTAATTGGTCATATAAAAAATTCTTAAATACTATTATGTGGTGTCACATATCTTTGACATTGTAAAAAATGTTTTACATGCAACACTGTAATGGAATTATAAAAATATGATCATCTAATGATTAGCTAAGAAAGATTTTTTACCACATCTTATAATGGTCCAATCGACACTTCATATTATTAATTTATATATTAATATATTATTATATTAGTTTTAATTTACTCAAACATATATAAAAAAGGAAGTACATAGAAATAACATATTTGATTTCTCTAATCTTGTATAAAAATATTGTATATTATGATCATGTAGTTTTACTTATATTCTATTTTCCATTCTCTTGATTTTTATTTCTCTTGTCTCATTAGAATATGATATATCTCCTAACCTATATCATTAAATAAATGATTCAATAATAATAAATTTAACTATTTAAGTTTTTTTTCCACTAGGTCATATTTTTGTCCACAAATCAATTTGACTCGAGCTATCCCAACCCAATCCTAACACCCCCCACCCCCACTAATTTTTATAGGTATTTAATATTTTTTTAATATTATTAGGGTTTCAAGGAAAGATAAGGAATTATATAGTAATGTGAAATGATGTCCAGAAAACTTAGAGAGGTTTTTGAAGCCTAAGAGTAGTAAATTATAGTTCTTAATTTTATTTATAAAAATAATCATGCATAAAATTTAAACACCTAATTACCACTAAAATCCAATTTTTTTTAATAATTTTATTTAATCAAGTTTTACAAAAATTTATGAAATGTGAATCCATGAATATGTACAAGGTCATCAGGTTTAAAATGATAAATTCACCTACATGCATAAAATAATTATATAGAACTAATGAGTAACCTAAGTTTTAAACTAAATTCACTATTGTTTTGTGGGTCAATTAGGGTCATAATAATGACACATTATTTTTTAAATTTAAATCCTATTTAAAATTCATGCACCTATGTGCATGTGTGTGTGTGTGTGTGTGTGTGTGTGTGTGTGTGTGTGTGTGTGTGTGTGTGTGTGTGTGTAAAATGTTGCCTCTATAAAATATGTATTAAACTTATAAATCTTTTAGATGGTAAAACAACTCATATATACATGATTTGAATCCTAGAATGTACTCAATTATTATGTCTATCTCACCCTAGTGTAGTGAGGTAAACCTATTGTATGTGACTTGAGGTCCCTTAATTTTTATGTAGTGCTAGAGAAAGATTGATTCTAATTCATCATATATATGTAGTTAACCACTAATAAGTTGCCGATGAAACCAATTTAATGACGCACTATCTAGAGACTTTGGAAATAAATGTAGTAGATTCAAAATGTTGGTGACATGTGCCATGGATTTTCCATATGCTTGAAGGTGTAATTTTGGGTCTCCATTCTCATCAAATTTTGGTAACACTGGCATCTAAAAGTTGGGTGGAAACTTTGTAGTGAAGATTCTGTGTAGAATAGGATTACCATGGATGGCATTGTAATTATCCCAAGAGTGGTATACTTTAATTTCCATTGTGATATGGTGTACTTATTATTATAAATCATGTATGGCATGCATCAAGGAGATTACCTCTTGTGAGGGTATATTATCACCATCAATGGGTTCATTTAACTCTTTAATCTTGTTATTAATCTTATCCATTAGTACACTACATGAGGGAAACTTTTTTTGGAGGATTAGTTTTCTCTCTATAACCTTTACAGGGGTGATATCTTGGACTTATTGAGAGAGAAATGAGCTATCACCCTTATGGAGGTTAGGATGAGAAATATTTTCTACTATAGAAAGTGGGGTTAAAGGAGATTCATTGGTATCTCTTATTTTGTTAATTTTAAATAATTATCACAAGCTAATTGACTAGAAGATACATAATTATCATGCAAATTTAAGTTAAGTAAACTATGAGCATAATAATAATAATAATGTGTGGGTGTGTGTGTGTGTGTGTGTGTGTGTAAAAATTAATAAATAAACTCAGTGAGGGGAGTTATACCCCTACCCAACACAAATACCAAATTAGGTGGAAGCATATACAACCATTCACAATTTTAATGGGTGGTTAGTTGTAAAGTAGTTACCCTTCCTAATAAGGAGAACGGGGGTGTGTGGTCAACATCATTCAATCCCACCTACAAAAAGTAGGAAGGCTGCACCATCCACCTCTCCTACCCAATTTTAATATGGTACCATAAATGGCCCTTTGGTGGACCACCATATTTTACCCTAATTTGGATTAATGTGTAAGATTAATCTAATTAATATATAACTTAGAAATTGAATTATTATAAATAGATGTGACTTTAAAAAATACATATGAATGTAAGTAATATAAAAACAATTTGTCTAATTTAATAAGGGCATATTATCAATATGGAAATTACTAGAGAGACCATGATACTTATATTTTATGGTTGATTACTTGACTAACTATATTCTAGAAGTGAAAATCATGGATAAGAATGCCTATGGTTGACATGATTTAGGAATTGATTTGATGTTTATGTTGTCTTGAATCCACGAGACTAGGTTAGTATCATCAGTCAATATTGACATGTTAGTAATAATTTTCCTAAGTCAAAGTTTGGTGCAATGACTTTACAGTCAACTACAACCATATTTTTTAACTATGTTTATGTTCCAAAACCCTAATATGTGCACAAATCTAGAAATAAATCTCCTTTAATTTAGAACCCTTGATACACTTGTTATGGATAGAAACTTACAGTGAATGGTGAATTGTAATAGGTTAAGTTGATCCCAATCACCCTATCATAATGATTTTTCATTGCCTATGCATCCAATACTTAGAGGGAAATCAAACCATGCATAATTTTCTCACCTAGTGTGCTTGTGTAATTATAATCCTTCAATGTCTATGTAGATAATGATTGGATTTGGTACTTGATAATTCTTGATTTGATTTAAGTTTTGAGTGACTTAGATTTGGATTTTATTGATTATATTGATAGATTCATAAATTATGAATTATAGGTCATATTTTATCAATGCGTAATACTGTATAGATGTATAATTTAATAAATTCCCAAGACCCTTTTAAATGTGACATTGATTTTGTTAGATATGAATTCATTTGAATGATTAGTCATTCTAATTACATGATAGGTTTATGGACAACCCTAAGGATTGGTTTTATTTTAGAAACTACTCATTGTTTGGAGTGAGATAGTTCCAACTAGCATGAGTCATTATCGACTCGATATAATAATCATAATAGTTAAAATATACATGTATATAGTTAGACTATTCTGAGAGTCTAAATATGTTTGTGCATTATATTTGTTTCATTTAACATAGACAATGAGGTTCATGTAGGTGTATAATAGCATAATGTAAGGGTTGAATCCTAAGATAAAATGAAAGTATGAGACGGTGGTTAATTAAGTTCTTGTTTATGTGCTCAAGTCATATGTGTTAAATGTGTATCAATATTTTCATTTTCAATTACTAAATGCCAAATATTAGAATCTATAAATTACCACTTTTATTCTATAAATTTAATTTCTAGAGTAAAAGGATGAAATATACTTTACTATGTAAAACAAAATTTGTATTTTTGGGAGATGGCTCCAAATGTATAGCTTTTCTCCATGTAAGCTATAATGAGAATGAAGTAGTCAATTTCCATATGTTAAATTGTTTTAAAAATTTAAGATTTAATACATGCAAATTCTTTATTATTAAAGGGTTGAGTATGTTGTTAATCTAGAATCAAAATTGAAAATAAATGATTTGATTAAATTTTATCAAAATAGAAAATGATAAGAGTAAAGATACTTATCTAGAAATAAATATAATTTTATGTGGATCAAGGAACTAAAATAGGTTAGAGAGATAGGTAGATACCTTTGATATTCTAATTTTTTATTGAAATATAGTCTTAGATTGTAGTTCCAATATTAGGAAAGTAGTTTCATGTGGTGATAATGTCTAATTCTGGTGAAAAATCCCTCCTATAAGAACTATCTAAAACTTTCAAGAAATATTTAGGAGGTTCTAGAAGACCTTTAGGTGTTTTTGTGTCATTTGGGGTCTCACATATGTCATTATTTTATTTAAATCTAAGATAAAACCTTAATTAATACCTACACACATGAAACAATAATTGGATTAAGTGAAGAAAGGAATAAAAAAACTAGGTTGTGGGATGAGATGATTACATAGATCAGAACCCCTATTATCCCTATTTCTACCTATATTAACCCTAATGTTATGGGTATAAATCATATGTAGTTATCCTTTAGGGAACATGCATTATCAACTTAGATGATAAGCTAGATTGAATTTTACTTATACCCTTGTTTGATCAAGCATGAAATGTCTAGATGTGAAGACCGAGTAGTATGTAGAGTATTAAGATGTACTATTGATAGATTTTATCTAATTGCATGCTAAAATAGTAAGTTCTAGATGTAAAATGACTTGTGAGAATTTTTATATAGAAGGAAATTTTATATGAATATAAGACCTTATTCACTAGCTTAAATTCATAAAAGAGCGATTAAAAACATATAATAAGGCTCAGAGAAGTGTTAGGACTCAAATACAAGAGAAAAGGCCTGCCACACACTAGAGCCATAATTGGACACTAGAACCATGTGGAATTATTACCCTGAAAGTGGTGCTAATGTCCAAAGGCTTAAAGTAAATGGGACCCTATGACTAGGAAAAGGTGACTCATGACTATTGTGGGTGTTATAAATAAGGAAAATAAGACATAAAAAATATCAAAAGAATTAAAATAACCATGCGAAAAAGGACTATAATCATCACTAAGACCTTCATGTGAAAGAGCAATAAAATACATAATACTTATGGTTACTTGAATAAATTAGGGTGTTTATATTTTCCCCCCTTTTATTATAATAATGCAATTAAATGAAATTACTATAGTAAAAGAAAAAGAGGAATGTGTACCTATATTTACCTATGTGAATGTGTTTTAAACTTGGACCACTTATTGGCCAGAAAAGTGGATAGGAGTTGGAGTGAAATATGTGAAGAGGAACTACATAGTGTGGATAACCTTTATAATGAGTCTAAATGGTGTACTAAAATATAAGGAAAAGAACCCCCTAGTTTTCCCCACCCTAATATTTGTACTAAATTTGATTATGTAAACTAAATGTGTGGAGAAACAAGGCTCACTTTCCCCACTCTAATATCTGAAATGAATATGAGTATGTAAACTAAATGTGTGGAGAAATGAGGGTTGATTTACACCACTTTGATATCTAGACTAAATTTGAGTATGTAAATTGAATGTGTGGATAAACAAGGCTCACTTTCCCCCACTCTGATATCTAGACTATATATATATATATATATATCTATATATCTATATATATATGTATATATATATATATGTATATATATATATATGTATATGTATATATATATATATATATGTATATATATATATATATATATGTATGTATATATATATATGTATATATATATATATGTATGTATATATATATATGTATATATATGTATATATATGTGTGTATATATATATATATATATATATGTATATATGTGTATATATATATATATACGTATATATATATGTATATATATATGTATGTATATATATATATATATATATCTATATGTATATATATATATGTATATATATATATATGTATATATATGTATGTATATGTGTGTGTGTGTGTGTGTGTGTGTGTGTGTGTGTGTGTGTGTCTATATATATATATGTACATATATATATATATATATATGTACATATATATAGATTGGGTCTAGTGGAATGCTATGGATCAATTTCTATAAATGGTCCTATGACCCAAACTAGTGAAAAATTGGTGATTATACTAAGTGTAACTAGATAATCTAAAAATTGGGATCAAGGACATGTGATGTACATCATGCCCCCTAATCCTGATGTCTAAGTAATATAGCTATGCATCTGAATATCTGAGGAAACTAGTATATTTGAGTCAAAACTATATATGTGTGTAATTTTATTTGTGTAGAATATATATCTATGTGAATATTTGAATCTAAATACTTGTATATTTGAGAACCTATGAGTATTAATATATGTATACTTAAGTCAACATGTGTGTCTATATATCTAAATATCTATGTCGTTGAGAATCTATGAATCTAAATATTTGTATATTAGAATACATGTATAAACTTGTGTTTTTGTATATCTAACTATCTATGTTTACCTATGTGTATATATATAACTATATATGTAGAGTTATGTGTGCATGTGAACCTGTGAATCTAAATATATTAGTATATTTAATAGTTGTATCTGAGTATACCTATGTGTCCAAATCTATATCTAAGTAGATTATATATCTATATATACCTATGTATTTAAATATGTATGAACCTCTATGTGTTTGAATAAATTAATATATATATTTTCCCCCATTTTGGTGAGATAGCTAAGACTATGGTGAGGCTATGTAACAAAAAGTGGTAATGATCGGCTATATTGGTGTTGAGTAGTGGGTGTGATTTTGTCTTAAGTTTGAATATTGTATTTATTATGACGGAGTTGATAATTACATGTGTAATTACATAAATGTTATGTATATATTGAGTTGAATTATGGTAATCTCATTTATTCCTTGTTTTAGAGTTAAAAGTTATTATAATATTGGTTTAACCAATATGGGGCATGTCACACTGATGTCAAGTCTTATGTGTAAGAAATCATTTGCAAATCGAGGCTATGATTCTCAAGATATTTCATTGGTAAGGGATTAGTATTAGTTGGTAAAATTGGGGCACAAGGTCAACCTTAATAAGGTGGAATTTGATAAGTTTGACTTAAATATGTCATTTGATTAGTTTGGCAATTGATTTGGAACATTTGAGTTTAAATAAATTGTTTGTATGAGTTAGAAAAATATGTTAAGGAGATGAGGAGCTAGTTTTACCCTCTATGAAGAGGTTAAGGCATAGATTTAGGATGGGGAGGATGTAATCCTAGTAAGGAGTCCAAACTATTTCCTATTTTGGCTATTTGTAATACATTTTAATTATTTTTACTAAATATCTATTGGTTTAGGGCTTATTTAATAAAAATGGCTATACTATCCTTGTTTGTATGCTATTGTCCAAGACCTAGCATTAGTGTCCAAGATGTAGAGTTATTATCTAGTACTACTATCCTTTATGCAGTGCTAGTCTCCATTAGATAGGGTTGTAATGTTAATTACTATTGACTAGTTTTTGATGTGTATTGGTATATATTGGTTTTGATTTTGCATTGCTAATGCCTAATATAAGTGTACTTTTATAGGTTCATACTTGTATGAGGGAGTTTTAGACTGAATAGATGATGGAGACCCTATGGTGCCTACCCCTAGCATATGTTGAGATAATTGTGCATAATGGAGTAGGTTTGAAACATATGGCATTCTTGAATCCTATGCCCTATGATAAGCACATGATGAATTAGTTGTGTGAGAGAGGGGATGCAAATATGTGCACTTTCTAGTTATTGATTGGGGAGATGATTTTTACTCTAGAGGATGTGTACTAGATTTTTTGATTACCTATATCTAGATAGAGATCCATACTATAGGAGGATATAAGTATTCATTCCATATAACCTGATTGTATGTAGTTTTATGATATGGCCATAGGGAACCATTTCATAGGGAGCCATAGTGATATATTATTGACATTGATTGTTACTATCAAGGTTATATGACTGTAGATGTTAACCATTTTTATAGTTTTATTTATGGATATAGATTGGACCAAGGTGTCAACCACCTATAACATGTATAAGATAGTTTAGGATATATAGGAACATGGTACCGTGTATTCATGGAGTTAGATGATGTTATCCCACTTGTATAAGACTTATACCATTTCACATAGGAGATGTGTAATGGAGGGATTAGAGCATCAACATTATTACACTATTAGTTATATAAGTACATAGTAGTGAGTACGTTGGTGGTACATATACAAGATTCTTGGGTTCATCTATATTTATTTGTAGAGAGTGGACAAGGATGGGTTATGTGCCTAGGAGGAGAACTGTGTAGTGTTGACATTTATTGGATAGTTTGACATAAGGGGATATTATCTAGAGTCCCTATAGTGGCTATGAGGTATGTCCTAAGGATGGTACTCATCTTAAATGGATTGGAGTAAGTTGATAGATGCATGACCATTAAGTCAATTTTTATGAGTGGTTTTAATATGACTGGGTCTCATGATAGTTTAGTGTAGTTCAATATGTGCCCCTAATACCAGTGATATGGTTGAAGAATTATTGGGATCTTACAAGACTAGGTAGTAGTTTGAGACCATATATTATTGATTTATCTCCTATTACCTTGATAGAATGGGATCCTAAGATTTTTGTACCATGTGTATATGGCATGGGAGTGGCTAATGCCTACACATCATGGTGGAGAGATCATAGATGGGAACCTCATTTCTTGAGAGGTGTGATTATCATAGAGGATGTACTGGAGGTGGATCCCAATAGGCCTATTAAGGTTAAGCTATTTGAGTGTGTTTATATATTCTATGTATACTTGGTGATTTATTTATTTGATTAGGAATATGATGTACTTCATGGGCATGTGTAGGTTCAGGTGATGACAAGTACTGAGAGACCTCCATCAAGTCAGTGCTCTGAATATTGACATAGCACCTTCTTGATGATGTCATGGAGGATGGATTGGTATAGAGAGCCATATATGTATTTAATTTTAATTCTCATTTATTTAATTGAGTTGTGATAAATACTAAAACATATATATGAATAGTTGTTAATAGAGATGAGGCACATGCAAAGTTGAATAGGTAGACCATGTCCACACCTAATGCTCTAGGTGGGGATAGTAGTCAAATAGTAGATGAATATATATATATATATATATATATATATATATATATATATATATATATATATATATATATATATATATATATATATGTATTTAGTGAGATCATATAGATTTTATTAATGATATGGTTATGTATCATGAGAGAGAGAACGAGAGTAATTATAATCATCGATCTAGGTCACACAAAGAGATCAGAGCCTCCAATTCTAGCATGGATATGTTTGAGAGTGAAAGTGACGGAGTTGGTCATAGTGCCCATGTATGCATTATTGAGTGATGGAGTATAGTTGTATTGAAAATATATTTTGAGTTATAAATATAGATGTTTATTTTTTAATTTGGCACTATATATATTGGTATTTAGATCTGGTTATATTATATATGTTGATATGTGTTTAATTGGTTTTATTTTTTTAAATGATGATATTTTTATATTATTCTTATCAAATTAGAGTTAATTAATGTGTATATATTTATATTTTTTATGTATATATGTAGTGGATTAGTATTGTTTCTTTATTGGTATAGGTTTAAGTATTTTGTAAAATATACGTATGTATATCATTGACTATCGTATGCCATATCTAAACCAAGATGGAATGGAGAACTAAAAACCATATTGATCATGATGTTTTGATGTAGAAGGAGACTCTAAAACTAGAATTGCGTGTGATACACTACTAGTGGGTAGATGTGTATACTCTAGTGTGTGTGTGTGTGTGTGTGTGTGTGTGTGTGTGTGTGTGTGTGTGTGTGTGTGTGTGTGTGTGTGTGTGTGTGTGTGTGTGTGTGTGTGTGTGTGTGTGTGTGTGTGTGTGTGTGTGTGTGTGTGTGTGTGTGTGTGTGTGTATTGATTAGTTGGTGTGCTAAAATTTTAATCTAATATATATGATTTTTGTCAAATATCTTGATCGATATATGAGGTAGAGCTATGTTTTGATCACTCTAGTTATTTTCATATATCTTTATTGGTGTTTGAATTGATGTTGTTCCCTTAGCTTTATAGGTTTTTCCATATATTGATTGTTGTATGAACTAAATCTATGTTATAATCTCTATATTTTATTCTATATATCTTTATTGGTGTTTAAATTGATGTTTTGCTCTTATCTTTTTAGTTCTTTACATCTATCTTTATTGGTGTATGAACTAAAGTTATGTTTTGATCTCTGTGAACTGGTTTCCATCTTTTTTTAAATTGTGTAGCATGATATTTATCATAAATAGGTGTCCTACAAACCACATGGATCATATGATGAGTAAATAATGCATAATTAAAAGTAACATCTTGGGATAATTAGTTTGTAGATGAGTGTGATCTAGGAGAGTATGGATAATGAAATCTTGGTACCCCATGTGGAAATGTTGTCATGCCTCAATTTAAATGCTAGTGAATGTGAGATCTAAGTGCATAATAATGATTATTTGAATTTCTACTTATCTTTTGAAAATTACAATATAGATTATGTGGAACCCTACGTAAATAGTGTGGTAGATGATGATTAGTAAGATAAAGTGTTATCATCTCCCTAGTTAATAGTGTAAGCAAGATGTCATGAGGCGCATCCCTATTTGAAAATTGTATAACACCTCTATGTGTGTCATTTGTTTTGATCACCATAAGAGGTTCTTTGTAAAGTGGATATTTCCCTTGTTGATTATTTTTATCAGTTGTTGATATTCCACTAAATTCTTAATTGAAAGTGGAGTAGTCTCTTGTACCATGTTAGATGATTATGGCTCTGAGAGGCATACATATAAATCTATTTCTAAATGTGTAAAAAATAGTCTCAATTTTTTTTAATCCCATAGCTATGTAACATATATGTTTGAATGACTGTGATGTTTCATATATCAATTTATCTTGAATAGGGAGTATGAGATGTTTATAAAAAAGGTATTGTAGTTCTAAATATTTTGGCTAGTAGATCAACTAATGCATACATAATTTGAATCTTAAAATTTATTCATTAACTATTTCTATCTAGATGATATGACTGAGAAGTATTCATAGTTTTCAGTTCTACTATTGATCAATTTTATCTAATTATGTACCAAAATAGTAAGTGCTAGATGTAAAATGTATTATGAGGGTATTTTATATATAAAGAACTTTTATTTGAATATAAAACCTTGTTCACTAGTCAAAAAGTCATAAAAAATGGATTAAAAACATAAAACAAGGTTCACAAAAGGATTAGGCTCAAACATGGGAAAAAAGGCACGTCAGACACTAGAGCCATAATTGAAAACTAGTATCATGTGAGGCTACTATCTTGAAAGTGGTGCTAATGTCCTAAGGCTTAAACTAGATCTAAAATTAAGAAAGATATGCTAGGGGCATGTATGAACTAGAAAAGTGACTCATGAATAGTATGGGTGTTACAAATAAGGAAAATAAGACATTAAAAATATAAAAAAGACTCAAAATGACCATGTGAACAAGTAATATAATCATCATTAAGACCTTCATGTGAAAGAGAAAAAATAGACATAGTACTTGTGGCTTCTTGGCCAAATTAGGATGTTTACATAAATATAAAATTTTAAATTAAATGTTGAAATAAATTAAGGGTTAGAGTACACTTGTATGATGGTGAAAGCCATGTTGCTCTTGAAACTTGTTGGAGATGATGTTTCTTTGTTAAAGCAATGGATAGTTGGGGTGATCATCCCAAAAATCATGTAATTATGCATGATAATGAGTTGGGAAGGAAACATTACCCAAACCTGATGAATGTGTGTAAAAGTACATAATGTACTAACCAAAATATCTATGTAGGAAAAATATAGAGAGAACCATGCAAAAATGTTCAACTCAAATATAGAACACTACATAGGTAATTGAGAGAACAAAATAGGAAATGTTCACTCTAAAAATGATTAAACCACTAGATGTGGATTTCATATTAAAATGTAATTTTTTTATTTAGTTAGATCAATTTTGATCCATATAAAAATTTAAAAAACATGACTACAAAGGAATGAATAAATTTCATGCCCCCATAATGTATGCAAGTTTTTATAAGTGTAGTGTAATGACAATCATTTTCCATCTAATTGTAACTATGTTTATATATATATATATAGTAGCATGAAATAATATCATGCCCCTTGAATTTGTATTTTAAATTTGATAATTTTGATCCTAAACATATATGAATGTAAAAATATAAAAAAAAAATCCTATAAGTTGTTGTGTATATGCCCCTATAATTTGTATTAATGTGCCAATATATTTCATGTATCTAAACTAATCTAATATTTGAAACATTTGAATCTCTAAAATATATGAAACATGTATTACTTTTTAATTTTCTACTCATTAAGACTTATGTATCTAATTGAATCTCATTATAACTCTCCCCTTCTGAGATTAATGATGTTTCATGTAAGTCACTCATCACAAAATAAGAATATATTAGACCATGTCATGTATAATATTTTTTTAATAACCTAAACTTGGTCACAAATACTTCATCATGGCTATTTCATCCCTTTTTACCATTAATTGACATGAGTGCTTAATTGAAACTTATTTAATTTTACCTATCCTAAGCATAAAAATAGACCTAATTCCATTGAAAATCCATCTACTATCACCCAAAAAAATGATATTAGTGATGAAAACACCTTTATGCATATGTATGTCTTGACTCAGACCTAAACCTATGTACTTTTATTAAAGGGATAGGAATGCCCAACATTCATGTCCCTATTTATTGATTCTATTCTTCCCTCATGAATAGTCAAAATTCAAAAAGTAAAGTATTTTTAGGGTTGGACTAAATATTATTAAACTCTTCAAAGAATATTTTCTCCTCTTTGATGACTATAAAAATGCATTCAATTGTTTCATTTCAAACATTTTGATAAGCTTACCCGTCTATCACAAAAGCTTACCTATGTAAGTGAAAATTAGATAAAATATCCCTATTATTTCTAAATTATCTTAGAATCACTTCTAAAATTCATGATCCACATCTGAATTCAATTTTACACAACTATATCTAAGCATGATCAAGTATTTAAGCCAATTTTAGTTTCATTCATATAGTCAAATGAACATAATTGAATAAATCATTTAAGTGGGAGAACTAGATGAAGGTTTAATCCATCTTCAAATTATTGGTATGTAGGGAATGCTTAACATAATAGGGTGTTGAGGTCTATCACAATTATACCCTTTCTTACTCCTTCACATCTTCTTATCTCCTTGTGGCATAAGCTAGCATTTTCCATGCATCAAAAAAGACAAATTTGTCACAAAGAGGAATATTTTAAATATTGGCATATAATTGTACTATATTTTCAAAAATTATTAAAAACGAAATAAATGTTATCCTAAGGAAATATTTTCCATCACTTTTGATCCTAATGGGAATACATGTTCATATAGAGTCTAGGAATCATATTCTTTGAGGATTAAGGGTTTTCATCTTCATCACTATTTTTGGATTTTTCCATTAGAAATTGATAGTTGAACACAAAAAATATAAGTAAATCTCTCTTTTCCATGGTTTAGTCTTGTTCGTATTTAT
Source organism: Torreya grandis (assembly GCA_037957365.1). Lineage (NCBI taxonomy): Eukaryota > Viridiplantae > Streptophyta > Pinopsida > Cupressales > Taxaceae > Torreya > Torreya grandis. The sequence continues at coordinate 178,678 of JARHVA010007502.1, read as the reverse complement.
TATATTTATTAAATTTTAATTAGTTACTTTTGGTAGCTTACTTGTAAGCTTATTTATAACATCTTTATTCAATTCAATTTATCTAAGGTTGATATTTATATATTAATTCAAATTAAAATAAAATATTTTTTGAAACCATGTATTGATGGAACCTTTTCTAACCCTAGTTTTCCCTAAGGGTTTCAAACTTTATTTAATATATTTCATCTTTATTTCTCACAATCATATGGTTATGAAAAATAAAATGAAAACATTCTCCATGATTTTTTTTAAAAATCAAGCATAACCTATGAACAATAAGAGTTATATGTTTACAAAGATATATATATTAAGCAAATGAATTTCCAAATGTAAAAAAAATATCATTTCTCCAATATTTAATTAGAAATATTATTAATAACAAGTGGAAAACAAAAAAAATGTTTGACACCTTTTATTGCTCCACCTACAGTTTAAGGTTATTATAGTTTTCATATCGATTTGTTTTTCCTAAAGACATGCACACCACACATCTTTAAAAAATAAAACACCAATGAACATGGATAGATACCAAAATTAATTCAATCACATATAAGAAAATAAAGAATGTATAATTACTATTGAGACTCACATAGGTTTAAGCCACTAATTAAGAATCCCACAAGCCCTAGTTTATTTGTCTCAACACTGAGAAATTTATTTACAAGATTGTACCAAATGATAATTATTATTATGGTGACATAATAGAAAACAAAAATAATCAATAATATTAAAAAATAAAGAATTCATGTCATAACACTCATGTAATCCCCAATAATACCACAATTCCATAATTGGGTACATGCCATTGATTAAGAGGTCAAAATAACTATTCATTCAACTAAGTGCTAATAAACCCATTCATTGGATTGTATCAAAGATTACTATGTTATTAAATTGAGATAGTAGTCAATTCAAACCTACCTCAAAGCTGTCGCATTTGACAACCACATGGATGTTTTGGTGGCATCTAAGGCCACACTACATTCTCTTGAGCTCTTAGGGACATTTATTAGCATGAGGTGTCCTCTCACTTTCTTCTAGATCTAATGAGATTTCATGTTTTCACCTTCAACCCTAAGACTATGGACCATCAATATGATTTTAGGTGGCAACATCCTACTATCCCAATAGCCCTAAGGTTTTAAAATCTATATAAATATTGATAGGACTATGAACGATCAAGATGATGCCAAATGTAACATCCCACTAGCTTACCATCTCAAGGGCAAGAGTCAACATAGGGATCATGGGCCACTAAGATGATTCTAGGTGGCAACATCATACTTGCATATTGGCCCATAGGTAAGCTTCCTTATATGATTAACTCTAGTATCACAAGTTGTCAGGATGATGACACATGCCAACATCTCATTTGCCTACTAGATAGGCATTAACCATATAATAGACTAAGCTGATATCACTCTTGAGTCATAATATGGTGACACATGGCCTCCCCTAAAATACTCATCAAGAATCAGAAAATTGATTAAGGAAAAATCAAACAAAAGGCCAAAGAAAATATTTAAATAAGGTAAAATTCAAATAAACCCAAGTTAAAAAATTAAGGAAAACTCAAGAATGAGACTCAAATGCAATCCTTCATATTCCAAATATTTTAATTCCTTGAATATTACTTTCACAAACCCTATGAAGATAAAAGGATTTCAAAATAATTATTCTAAAGCTTTTTCCTGAAGACCCAAGCCTTAAAATTTAGTGTTCACAATGTTTTTCTAACAATATTGTGACATTTTTACTAAATATCAAACGACATGAATGATTTTCAAAGTCTTCAAAATTTTTGTTTTTGCACAAAAGTTTTGACTTATCCATGTATAAAAATTATGACAACTAATTTTCCAAAGCTGTGAAGGTGAACTTCTCCAAAAATATTCTAAAGCTTTTCTAATACTTAGCCCTTTTTCTAAACTTAGAATCACGAAGCTTCAATCAATTGAGTAGGTTGAGAGGTTGACTCTAAATTAGCTAAGGCAAAAGGCTACAACAATTTCCAATGGAAAATCCTATAAGGAAAGGTGCTATGTAAGGTAACCTGATGAATGGCTAATAAAATCACTAAACAAGAAAAACTATGTATGGAACTCTTCAAAAAACTATGGAAAATGTTGTGTAGGGTAATTTACCCAAATGGCTATGGCAAATCTTGAAACAAAAAAACCAAAGAAATTATTCAGCCAACACAAAAATCCACAAAGGAAATCCAAAGAAAAATTATGATAAGTTAAATAACTACATCATAAAAATGATAGGCTTGACACTAAACCAATATTCTCATTGGTTTAGTCAATAACTAAAAACTCAAGCATGTTTTACATCAAGCAAAGGTTATTTTATATTTGAAGTATACCACACAAACCAAGGAACTGACTAACTTATTGAAACTATTCCTTCAATTAGGTAATGGACCTTAGGCCCATCCATTCCATTAGATCATAAAGAACAAACAAGATATATACTAACAAGTAAAACTTCAACATCAAGGGGTTGTTCTTCAGGACCTTCTTAAATCAATAAACCTTAGCAAGGGTGACCTCAGTCAAACCTAAAGGCTTGATGTCTTAATAATAACATAAAGTAGATTTAATCCTATATTAAAATTTTTCTTCAATTATTATATGTTCTCATTATAGGGAAGGTTTATAACAAGTAGTTTACTCAACTACTAAGACCAAAGGGGATTTTAACAAGGCATCCTTTTTACCTAAAATAACATCACCATCAATATTTAAATAGTCTACCTATATTTTTATTATTAATAAAAAAATTAAATTTATTTATTTAAATTCCACTCATTTTTAGATAAGTTTAATTCCATTAAACTCCTCAAATTGAAATAAAAAGTGATACATAATGCTTAAAAGACTAGTCACTCATGACAAAGATATAAGCAAGGATATTAATCTAATAATTTATTTGAAAGTGCCTCAAGGGATAAATATTTTTGATACATACATGACTCTTCCCATGTACTCATAATAGATAAAAATCATTTTAACACTAAAGTTTTAGTAAATAGAAAATAGATATTTTAATCCATAGTTGGAGTATTATTCAAACTCGTTCTTTTGTAATAATATTACAAATAAGATGGCTAATAAATCATTGATGATACATCAAAACTCATTAACTTATTTAAAAAAACATGAGGCACATATCAAGGCTTGCTAAAATAATAGAGTAATAGTCAGTCTTCAATGATTAGCCTTGTCTGCTCCTAAGAATCTACTGTCCATAATAAGGAAGTCTCACCACCTAACCTTTTATCATCATCAAGTTGTTTATTTAGACACCCCTGAGCATGAGACTCCCAGTTCTAAGCATGTTTACATCACTTGGTAGAGACAAGGGTGGATATATAATCAAGGGTATTTTAATAGAATGGAATGACCATGTAACACCTATAGTCTTATTCACGATTCATACCTAAAGAGACTCCCAATACCAAATACAAGGAAAATAAGCATTCAAATGACCATTCAAGTAAATCTAAGAATTAAAAAAATTAGAATTAGTAAGTAAGATTTCATATCATAACAAGGCCCATCGATTTATTTGAGTGGAAAGAGGATAATTCACTCTATTCCTTCCATCCAATAATCATGGGAGGGTTAAGTTTTCTATTATCATGTTTTATTATGAGAGAGCTTAATAACATCCACTGTGACATTCATAGGATGGTTAATCATTCTACCACAATGCCCAACATAGGAGGGATTTAAATTATTATAATGAGAATATGATGCTTAAATACAAACATTTCATTATGTCATAATAACATTAATAAATTTAATCAATAATCTCAAACATACAAGTCAAGCAAGGAGGAACATAACCTCTCTAAGGCCCTCAATTGGGCACATAATTGCATGGCATCGAATGCACAAACATATAATAAGATAGGTAAAATAAACCAAATGGTATTATTCTAATTTAAATAAGAGAAAAAAAAAGAACCAAAATCATTTCATTAAACTAAGGAGGAGCAACCTCTCCAAGGCCCTCAAATAGGAAAGCACTACATGGCATCCAATAAATAACCATGGGAAAATAATAAACCAAGAAGAATAAACCAAGTGGTCTTATTATCCTAAAAGTAATAATATCAAATAGTGAATAAAATAATTTCATTACAAATGAACAAAATAAAACATAGTCTATTAGGAATCCAACCTACCAACCTTGAGACTGCTTGGGCAGTATCCTCTAGTTGTTTAGACTCAGCTCTCCTAGCCAATTGTTCCTACTATTTATTCTCCTTCTCTTATGCTACATCTAAATTATTTATAAATTGGTAAAAAATTATCAACTAATGGATGTTGAATCCTACATATAGACATGATAATCATCCAAACACCAGCAACTTATCAAACATACCTAATTTAAGGGATGTTATTTTCCATCTTCAATTAAGGCACATGGCAGATTCAAAAGATTTTGTGGTTTCTTCAAAGATTCACTTACCTATTTTCCCACTTGACCTTAGTACTAAGGAAATAAAAATAAGATCTTATATTTAGCCACTAGACATTCTAGATGTTGGCTAAAAGAACTTCATGTTAGGTGACAACAAGTTTCACCAACCAAGTTTAAATTTTGGTCACCGAATCAAATTCTACATATACTAGGTTGAAGACTAGGAAATCAATTATGGGTCTAAGAAGGGTTAAATTTTTATTAATGATATAATCATTTTTGGAATTGTATCTTTCCTTCATTATCCCTTTTCCTATTCTTACACACTTGATGGACACATCAAATTCCTCTAACCTAATAATTGAAGCTATGGAATATAATAAAACAAGGTAATCAATTAATTAACCATAGATATTCATTCATGGAATATCAACATCCATGTAGATAATTTCATATGATTCAATACATAAGTAGTTTCCATTTCATAATCTTATAAGTAATGATTCAATCATGATTTAAGTCAATATATCTCATAGACATAATCAAAATTCATAAGGCAACATTATGTAAATGAAATTTGAGCATCAGTCTTTCATATTTAAACACATTAAAATATGACTGATAATAGGTATTTCTCATGTTTCCTAATATAATATATCCTTCATGAAATGCTTTAAAACCTTAACTATATGTGACTTAACCACATAATTTATTAATCATAACACATGAGTCATAGTTTTATAGTCATCTTTCCAAAGATGAGGACAATGTAAAACATGGAATTACATCCCCCTCCCCTTATACAAACTTTTTTATGGAAGTCATTGAGAAAGGTGAGGATACTGAACCTTCAAAAATGCAACATCTTCCCAAGTATTTTTTGATTAAAAATATTTTTCCTATTGGACCTTGACCTAATCCAAGTCTCTTCCTTGAAGTGCTAGTGCCCTGCATGCTAAAATACTTATGGGATCCAAAGTTATAGTCCCATTGGTCTCAACTTACTAGGATATCCAATCCAAGAAATGTGAAATGTTATCAACATATTGATGAAAAATAGAGACATCAATTAAATCTTGAACATTATGTATGGTAGGTGATAAGGCCAATCTATAAACTATTAGGCCAATGGCTTAGAAGACCTCAAATGGTACAACACTATGAGGTGCTAACTTCAACCCTTTTTTGGTAATGAATAGGGATCTTATTGGGTCCCATCCTCAAGAAAAATTTATTGCCAACATTAAAATTTTGATCAATTCTCTTTTCATCAACATACTTATTTTGTTGATCCATGGTAGTATCCAAGTGTTGAATTATATTAACTACTTTTCACTCCATGTCTTCTAGCATGGAAGGGCCAATCATGACTCTATCCTCAAGTTAGTCCCAACTCATTTGGGTTCTCCAAGATCAACCATACAAGGCCTATAAAATTGAAACCTTAATTGAACTATGATAGTTATTATTGTAATCAAATCAACAAGATACAAATAGTCTTCCCATTGGGATTATCGGTCCATAATATATATGCACAACATGCTTTTAAGGACTTGATTTATTTTCTCATTCTATCCATTAGTCTAGGTATGGTAGGAAGTACTAAATTTTAGTTGTGTTCCCAATTCCTTATATAAATAAGTCTAGAAGTAAAAAGTATATACTAGATCTTGATCTAAAATAATCTTACGGGGAATCTCATATAATCTAAACTTGTCATATAGAAATGCCTTTTCCATTGAATTAGCATTGTAAGTGGAATTTATGGGAGAAAAGTGATTTAATTTGGTTACTTTATCCATTGTGACCGTGATTGCATCATATTGATAAGCAGAGGTAGGAAATCCTAAAATAAAATCCATGGATATAGTGTCCCATTTCCATTCCATAATCTCATGATGATATAACAATCTAGCTAGATGTTGATGTTTATCCTTTACCCTCTAAAACTCTAGATACTGAGATTAAAAAAAAGAAATATCACCCTCAAACTGGCCCAATGATATAATTTCCTTAACTTAGCATGCATTTTATTAACTCTAGGGTGTACTTGGTATGGAAATATATGAGACTCATACATAATTAGTTCATGTAAAATACTAGATAAGGGAACATAGATATTCCCTTTATGTTTCAAAAACCCATCCAACTTGAGTCAATGGCCCTCAAATTTACCTTTCAAATTCATACCAAAATATAATAACTATCTTATTTATTTATAGAGGTTATCTTGTGGAATTTGCATCAAATTTTGACTTCTCAAGTCAATTCACAAAATCATTGTTTCCAACTCATATCACCTCCTATTTAAGTCAAAAACAAATACATTTTCCTTTCATTTGATATACAAATTTCATTATCATATTTTCACATTAATTTTATCCAATGCCTTTGATGCCCGTTGAGGTTAAGATGATTAAATATGTGTTGAAAACTCAAAAAAACTATCTTTAAAACAAAATGATGACCAATCAAGAAGTGTCACCATCCTAATAAAGCATTAATGATGATTTAAACTTATATATCAAGTGTTAGGTATCTCATTTCATAGTCCTTGAGTTTTTGAGATTCATACATAATAAATCTTCCATCTTGCACGAGTACATATCCTAATCTTTCATTTGATGCATTAGTGAAAACAAGAAATTATCCCATAGGATTAGGCACAACCAAAATTGGTGCACTAATGATTTACTCTTTTAGTATCTTAAAATCTTCCACACACCTTTTTTTCCAAATAAGCTTCTTCCCATTTTTCTTAAGTGAAGTGATATAATTTTCAATGTGATATAAATTCTCAACAAAGCATATATAATATCATACCAATACCATTAAGTAAAAAACTTCTAAAATTATATAAGATGATATCCATTTCACAATGACATGAATCTTAGTAGGATCCATAGAGTTTCCTTCTCCTAAAATGGTGTGCCAAAGATATTACACCTTAGAATGTGTAAATGTACACTTCTCCAAGTTAATAAATAATTTATTTTATCTTAAAACCTATAGGACCTACCTCAAATGGTCCTCATTCTCCTCTTCATTTTTTAAATAGATTAGAATGTCATCAAGAAGAATCAACATGAACTAATTTAAAAAGGATTAAAAACTACATTGATGAGACTCATGAATTTTATTTGATCATTAATCAACCAAAATGGTAAAATTATAAATTTATAATTCCCATACTACATTTGAAACACATTTTTATGAATATCAGGCATTGTGATATGCAATTAATGGTATCCAACTTTCAAATCAATTTCTAGAGAATTCTTTAACTCCCTATATTTGATCAAATAAATCCTAAATTTTAGGTAAGTTATAATGATTCTTAATCATTACCTTATTCAACTGGCCATAATTGACACACAACAAAATAGATCCATCCTTATTCTTAAGAAAGAAGATTAGTTTTCCCCATGGGGACACACTAAGATGAATTAGTCCTTTCTCCAAGAGTTTCTCAAGCTACAACATGAGCTCACACAACTCTAGGGTGGTCATTCTATATGGTTATTTTGAGATGGGCTCATCCTCAAGTACTAAGTCAATTGAAAAATAAATCTCCCTCAAAGGAGGCATAACCAATAATCCATATAGAAATAGATCAAGAAATTTTCATAGAATAGAATGGTCATTTAGAGAAGCCTTCTTTGAATCATCTAACCTATCACTTACCATGATATAAAATAATTGACAATATTTACTTACTCTTTTTGAGTTTTATCATAATGATCATGAAAATTTAGATAGGTCTCTTAACTTTAGATAACACCAAAGGAGTCCTAAGGTCATCCACACACTTGATAACATTGTAATGACAATCTAACTTTTCTTCAAGAGTAGTAAACTAATCCATACCCAATACAATGTTATAGTTTCCTAGGGAAATAATTCATAATTACAATATGGTTGAGAAGACACCCATGACTAATACATGACTACTCAACAAAGAGATAATGGATAACTTAGGCCCAATGGCCAATTTGGCTACCCAAATTTCTATCTATTTCATAGCCACAAGCCCACAATGGTCCACAATAGAAGGATAAATAATGGAGTTAGAAGATCTTGAATAGAAAAACTAAAATTAAAATTATTTATATCATATATGTGGTCTCTATTACCATTTCCTAGTGCTCAGCTTTGTGGTCATCCACCACTACATAAATTCTATGTCCTTGACCCACATTCACCCACAGTCTTCTTTGACACTAGGGCTTTTGAGCTACAAGTAGTTGATGGTCTGAGAACAAAATCTTGTAAAAAATGATCAAGAGATCCATATTTAGAAATAACACCCTTCCATTGGTTGTTCCCTAAGGAGTATCCATCTATTATAGGTCCTAAATAAGTAATTGATAATGATGGTCTTTCTTACTTAGACTACTAATTTAACATAATCCCAATTTTTTGATGCTCCTACATCTAGAATTACCTTACCCCTTGCAATATTTATCCAATTAGTTCATTTTTTGACTATGGTGAGAGTAGTTAATATTTTGTTATGGTTGTTGAGGTGGCTTAAATTTTTATTGAGTTGACTTCCAACCTCCCCTAGGTGTAGGTTTTTAACCTTGTAACCCAACTCATGTTTTGACTATAATTTGCCACAAAAAATTTCTCATGTATCTTGATTCTTTCCATGAGACTCCTCGATCAATTATCCTTTTTCAACAATTGCTACCAAGGTTATGGGAGTTAAAATTTTCACTACACCATCTATATCTAAATTTTGGCCTCTAATGAAACTACTCACTTATATTGTCTCATTTTTATAACTCTACACATATATGATCAAATACAAGAATCAACACTTATATTATGCCACAGTACCACTTCCTAGCTAAAGGTCATGAGATTCATATACCTTATTTTAAACATATCTACGGGAAAAGTAGCATGTTATAAAATGCTCCTAAAATAATTCCCAAGTGATGCATGTTGGTTTCAAGTGTAAAGTATGCTCCTCTCCTTCCCACCATAACTTAGCTACATCACTAAGAATATGGGTGCCCAAACTAGCCTTCTAGTTGGAGTCAAAATCATATAAGGTGAAACATCCTCTCATTCTTTCCAACCAAACTTCTACTAAAAATACTTCTTAGGTCCCATTGAAAGTAGGAGGATGCATCTTGATAAAATCTTTCTCTAAATCATTAGACATAGGTATATGAGGATGGTATATTTCTTCTCTCCTATCATTCATTATGGTGATGTAATTTACCTCTATCACTCTTATAATGGTGATGGGGAGTAATCCTAGACCTATATATTTCAGATTATCTCTTTTTATCTTGGTAATTTTGTGGAGAGTGCCTCTTCACCTCTAGTGGTGTTGTTGGTAGTCTCTCCTAAAAAAAAATTTCATGTGTCGCATAGACAAAAGGAATTAGGGTCTAATATCATTCAATCCTTGATGATTAGGGATTTATTTATCACCAATAGGATCTTCTCCATTATGTTTTATATGTCCTCTCATTTTGTATGGCAATAGTAAAGAATTTATAATAACTATAGAAAATAGAAATCCAAAAGTAATTAAAATTCCCAAAGCTCCCAATAGTGTAATCGAGGCTCTAATAAAAAATTTCATGCCCATTTTTTCCTAAAGATAGGAAAAACACACAAAATTAATGAAAAAACACCAAAAAACATGGATATACACCATAATCCATTTAATCACACAATAAAAAACAAAATCTACAAGTTTCACTAAGACTCACATAGGTGTAAGCCACTAATTAAGAATCCCACAAGCCCTAATTTGTTTGTCCCAACACTTAGAAATTTCTTTACAAGATTATACCAAATTATAAATGTTCTTATGATGACACAATAAAAAATCTAAATAGACAATCATATACACAAAATAAAATATAAGATTTGTGTTAATAATAACACTAATGCAATCCTTACCACTTCCACCATTCCATAGTTAGGCACATACCACCGATTAAAAGGTCAGAAGCACTGTTCATTTAGCCAAATGCTACCAGACCCATTTATTGGCTTGCATTAAATATTATTACATTATGATGTGTTAGAAGCAAAAAAAATAAGAGTGGGTGAATCAATGCACACACTTTTCTTTTGAATCCATACTTCATTCATCAACCTTTCAAATAAATAGAGTGATCAATCAATGCATATAGAAGCAATCACATAAACAATAAGTAGTATATCAAAACATGAACATAAGATACATATGGTGAACCCTCATGGGGGATAAAAAAATTGAAAATCCACTTTTAATACTATATTATAAGTAATATATCAACATTTAGTGAGGCACCAACCCCACAAGGAGCACCAATGCCTTACTATTCAAACACCAACTCAACTAGTCCTTTAACAAGATCCAACTTGCAAGGAGGATCTAACCCCATAAGTTAAATTAAACCAACCCAGTCAATTCAAGTAAACTTATTCAATATCTAACTTTCAAGGTATATCCCACTCCCTCTTGACTAAGAACCAACTCAACCAAGATAAGATAGATCACCTTGAGATACCCTGTTGCTCAACTAACAAATAGTGACCTCTTCTTCAACTCTGTATCTTCTCTATCTAAATTAAACTCATTTTAATACACCTATAAAACACCTATGATGTATCTTTATAGTTATTAATAATCAGTCAACTCATTTAGCTCTTTTCAACTTTCTTTCTCTTTCAAATAGCCCTCTAGGCTCACTCACTCAATATGCCTCTTACTAGGTTCATTAAGTCAACTGACCTTGTCATCTAGATGCAAAAGTTATGTTATATTTTATTTCACCTATTTTAATGGTCTTAAATACCCAATTTTATCCTTAATGTGTTGTATTATTTTCTTGTACTCATATTCCTCTTAACTAGCCCAAATAGGCCTATTTTGCCTTGTACTTATACAAGACTCTTTCTCTTACCCATCTTGGTCAGACAAATAAATTTTAAAATTTTTATCACCATTGTAATAAGTTAATACAGACGTTTCATAATTTAAATTCCTTACCACATAGGTATACCAAGTTCATTTAGACCTTAATATCTTCTTAGGCCTACTTAGAGACCTAATACATTAGGTATTCTCAACCACACGTTACACTTAGACTATCTTGAAATATATTGAGACTATACTAATGCATGAAACACATAACATACACCTCCAATAGACCCTTGATATCATCCATTTATGTATACACCATCTTATATTCCATCTCACACTTTGAACCACATCATTAGGCCTTCAAACACATAAAAAGTTTGCCTTAAATATTTAAAGCATATAGTCAAATTTATCAAAACCATACCCTTAAAATAAATATATATAATATTTATAACATAATTGTCATCACCATTTCAATTTGACATCACAAAACACATAAAAATACCTCAAACACACTCTTGTAACATGACCACTCAGAACTATCTGATTGCTCCAAAACATAGTCAAGAATATTTAACCACTAACATCTACATATGTAATTTTAAAAAAAAATATAAATGTATAAGATATTATTTAATATACAATATATCTCAACATTCATGTTATACTTCAAAACTGGTCAAAATATCATAAGAACATCAAACTCATTAGCACACAGAAACTTGCCTATAGTTCCGAAAACACAGTCATGTAGAATGTTGTCTTTAGATCCTATAAAGAAACTTCAAATAAATATAAATAATAGTAATAGTTTATATGAGACATATATAACATAATATAATAGATATATCATTTATTTTGGTGTCAACCATTGGTATTACAAACCAATTTGATAGCTCTTTCTTTCACAGTGCTTATACAACTAGATAAGCCTTTTTGGATATCATTTATCAACCTCTTAAAGTGAATATACATAATATATAAATCATGTGTATATGATATAAATATCAAAAAATAATTTAAATTTTATTGGATACATTGAATCCTATAATATACTCTCAAACTCTTCATGCCACATTGCATACCCAGACTTATCAATCTATCTTAAGAACCAGTCATGGTGAACATGACTTCCAATACCTATAAAAAAGTTCCATGAACTTATAATGAATTTATATGATCCTTATACATATTTATAACATCCAAAATCACAAATATACATATTTATAATGGAAAATTTGGAACATATATGCAAAACTCTAAACTTTACTCCTTCATTGTCTTAACTCACTCAGATAGGTCATTTTGTGAACATAATTTTCAATGAAATCTAAACCATATAATAAATATGAACATGAGGTATAGGTTTTAAAAAATCAACCTCATATCAATGAGACACCTTCTTGTGAGATAATACTTAACCTCAGGATTCTTTTGACATCAATGACCATACACAAACACATGACACCAATGACAACTTGTAACATGATGTTGAGATGTTTGTTAATTTAAACCTACGTTAAATCTAACATATTTTACATCCACATGGATACTTATGTGGGATCCAAGGCCAAGTTATCTTCTCTTTGATCTCTTGTGGACATTTTTTTCAATAAGGTATCCTCTCACTTTTTTATAGATTTTATGATCCTTCACATTTTCACCTATGGCCCCAAGATTGTGGACCATTAGGATTATGCCATGTAGAAACATAATTCTATTAGGCTATCCTAGAGGAATTTCCCTCTATACATATAACAATGGGACTATTTATTTTTAAGATTATTCCACCTTGTAACATCCTTCTAGCCCACCATCCTAGAGGCAATCTCCTTTTATGGTCAACTCTAATATCATGGTCATCAGGATGATGTCACGTGGTAACATACTAATTTCTTACTAGCTTTGAAGTAGGATTCCATGTACTATCAACTCTAGGATCAGGGGTAATTGATATGATGACACATGGTAACATACCACTCACTTGCTAACCTAAAATTGACTATACATAATAACAAACTGATGTCACTCTTAGTTCTTCATATTTTTAAAAATGACTTGCTTTGAACCACTCGTAAAGAGTCATGAAATTGACTAATCCAAAATAAAACAAAAGGCCAAATCAAATATTTATCTAAGGAAAAAGTTGAATAAACCTAAGTTAAAAGCTTAAGGAAAACTCAAGAATGAGACTTAGATGCAATCTTATATCTTTTGGAAAATTTAATTTCAAGAATATTAATTTCACAAGCCTTACTTAGATAAAAGGCTTCCATAAAAAATGTTCTAAATATTTTTATTGAAGACCCAAGCCTTTAGATCTTGTATTTACAAAATTTATTTTAACAAGGTAGAAACACTTTTGTTGAAGATCGAGGGACTTAAACAGTTTTTGAAGTCTTCATAACTTTTTTTTATGCAATGTTTTTGACTATTTCACTTGTAAAAAACTTTTGACACTAATTTTTAGAAATATGAAAAGGCTAACTTCTTCCAAAAATATGCTAAGCATTTTCTAAGACTTAGCCCTTTTTCCAAACTTAGAAGTGTGAAGCTTAAATTAATTTAGAAGGCTGAGATGTCAACTCCAAATTAGATAAGGCAAAAGGATATTTAAATTTCCAATGACAAGTTATATAAGGAAAAGCACTACATAAAGGAACTAGATGAATGATTAAGGAAAACACTATGCAAGTAAAACTACACAGGGAACTTGTCGAGTACCTATGATAAATTTTGTGGAAGGTAACTTGCCAAAATGGCTATAGAAAAGATAAAAAAGGCCAAAACAATTATTTAGCTATGGAAAAAAGGCATGAAGAGAATCCCAATAAAAATTTGGATAAGGCAAAGCATTACATCATAAAAATGATAGGATCAACACTAAACCAATATTCTCATTGGTTTAGTCAATAACTAAAAACTCAAACATGTTTTACTTCAAGTAAAAGTTATTTAAGATTTTATGGGTATGATTTGATGGGTACTGTGCACACCAAGGAAATGACTGACTCATTCAAACTATTCCTTTGATTGGGTGATTGCCCTCAAGCCCATAGATTCTATTAGAGTAGAACGAATGAACAAGTAAAACCTCAACATCAAGTGGTTGGTCTATAGGACCTTCTTAAATCAATAATCCATAATAAGGGAGATCTTATTCAAATCTAAAGGATTTGTGCCTAGATAAGAGCATGAACTAGAGATAAGACTCTATTAATATTATTCATCAATGATTAGATGGTCTCGTATAGGGAAGGTTTTTAGAAGGTACATTTATCAATTACTATGACCAAAGGCACTTTTCATCGGGCATCCTTTTTACGCCAAATAACATCACCATTATGATTTAAATAGTCTAGATATATTTTTATTCCAAATAAAAAACTCACAACTATTTATTTGAGTTATGCACTTTTTTAGATAAGTTTAATTCCATTAAAATCCTCACATTTAAATAAAAATAGATACATAATGTTTATTATACAAGTCACTCATGATAAAGATATAATCAAGGAAATTAATCTAATAATTTATTTGAAAGTGCCTCAAAGGATAAATAATTTTAATACATATAAGACTCTTCCCAAGATAATATAGCTCAAGAATTCATAATAGATACAACTTAGTTTAACACTAAAGTTTTAGTAAATAAATAAAAATTAATCCATAGATGGAGTATTATCCAAACTCTTTGTTTTGTTAGACTTGTTCATGTCTCTAAATTCACTATAGGTGTTCTTAGTTTTCAAAGAATAATTTTCATTTTAGAATTCCAATAATTTAGAGCATGAGTAGCAGGTCGTGGCAACTTGATGTCACCTATGGTGAAATAGCAGTAGATATGGTGAATTAATCTATATGTATATTTATAAAGAAGTTTAAACTAAAGTGATCTAGTGTAAAAAAAGGAGTAAAGAGAAGGGTAACATATAAAATTAACATGTGATTACTAACCTTAAACTCAAATATCATGACAAAGTTTCAATTACAACTAAACCTACATTTAACCAGTATGTGGTTCAAAATAACAAGCTCAAGTTTCACCACACACTAGGTGTATTTCTAAGGATGATATGAAATTATCAAAGTAAGAACTAGATTTCACTTTAAAGGTTTGTTACCAGACTCAAATAGTAGTAACACATATAAACATGGAATAAATGAAATCTAAGATCCTTTAACTAATTTAGCAAAAACACAAATTAGAAACCATGTATCATAGATGCAAGTTTAGAATTCAAATAAACTATTCAAACTTAGGCATGATAATCAACAATTGAGAGAAGAATTTATATCAACAATTGACACATTCAATCTAGACAATCTTTGTAGAGTTCTTTGATTACATTAATTACTCAAAGTATAAAAATTTTCTCTCCCATTAGAAGATGGTGATACATGCCTTTTATAGAAAGATAAGGCAGTACACTAGTTAGTTACAACATACATGTGTACAAAAATAAGGACAATTATCCTTCCTTAAAAAAATTTAAAATACACTTGTCTTTCACAATCAAACTGACCTAGGGGCAATATGCTAATAGACTAGCATATGCCCTGAAAAAGAATATTCTTATTTTAAATATTACAATGCTTTTACAAAAAAGGAATATTAACTAGCTGATGGTCCCATTGCCTTTGAACTCTCATATTGATTTTATAGTAGCTCCATAGCCTTCTGATGTTGATCTTTGATGAGTTATAGGTCTGAAATTGGATTCATGAGGCAAACTTCTTCTTGGTCCCCAAGGCTATAATTGTTGTAGGCTTAACCAACATGGTGCCTAGGAGATACTCAATCCTAGTGATCACTTATTTATCATCTGCTAGGAGTCTATTCAAATTCTCTGTCCATGTGCTTAAAATATAAATTTTATCTACTATTATTCCTAATATGGCATTCAGGTGGACTAGGCTAATTGTTCTAAACTTTAGGTTTCTATCCCTTATTAAAATACTAATGAGGTCTCTTATTTTAGTCTCAACACCTTACCATTATGTCATTAATTCCTTGGACACTTCATGTTTTTGACTCAATGCATCCTACCTTAACTTTATTATCTTCAAAGAATCATACATGTCAAATAATGAAGCCTTAAACATGTCAATGATGGTGTCAGGCACTAATAAAATGGATTGGGTCTCTAGGTTCTACTTTTCCTTCTCCAAATTATGGATTATCTATTTCATCACTTGGATCCCAACCTTTATTTGAGCTGACTAAGCCTTAATTAAGCTCTTAACATCCTCCTCATGAATATGATGTTCTCCTAGATACTATCATTCAACTAGGGTCAATCCCACAAAAGGTTCCACCTTTTAAAATGTGAACTCCTTAGTTCCCACCATGGCCTTCGTGGTGGTGACCCTTTCCAATCGATCTATCCCTATATTAAATTGGATAGTGGTGATGGATCTATGAATTTGGGAGGTTCTAGGACCTTAATTATTAGATTACTTGATTCTCTAAGCGCATCCATTTTCTTACTCTCTGGCCCTCTAGAGGCCACTATCCTTCTTGCTTCCTCTTCCTTCATTATATCCCTAATCCATGGCTTAATGTCATCATGTAATTCAATGTTGGTAGCTTTTGTTATCAGCCATGAATGGGAGAGATAAGGGATCTTTTACAATTTCCCATAAAGAAACCAATTAGGGATGACTAGTCCATGAATGGGGAATTATTCACTAAACAGGTTGATCTCACTAGTAGGATGTGTGAGAGTCAACATTGGTCTTTTGGGTCTAATAGGGATCAATGCCATTTCTACCTTCCTCTTTTCCTTAGGATCCACTGTGACTAAATCAAGAGTAACCTCTTTTCCTTTCTCTGATCTAGGATCCCCTTCTTGGATTTGAGTTTTTTCAATTTGTTCCCCTACTTCATTTGTGTCATATGCCTCTATAAGTTCTTTGAAGGAACCCTCAAGTATCTCATCTACTTTTAAGGAAATCATACCTATATGTTCAATTGGGGTAGGTGGCCTTTGTGGTAAGGCTGAGGATGAGGGTCCCTCTCTAGGTTTCTCTTCTAGCTTATCCTTACCATGACCTTGTTCAACTTAACTTTCTATAATTTTCCCTTGAGGTTGTGGTTGTTATAATTGAGGTTTTTCTTGTGAAGGCCTAGATGGTTTAGGCAGAAAGTCATATTGGAGAGGATGCATCTGACATGCATCTCCTACTAAGTTATCATCTTTTGTCAACCTATGCTCAAGCTTGATATTGTAGCCCTTGAAATTTGTCAACACTTCTTCAAAGTTACTTGCCCTGATGTAGATGGTGTCATGAACACCAAGTTGATGCATATATATTGGTTTGGGTAGCTTATTTTCTTTCAAATGATCACTCACTATGTTCTTGGGAACCCACATTTTGAGTTCATCAAATTGAAACCCAAATGAATCCCTATGCTTTTACATGATTTATACTTGTTTATAATCTTGTAATACAATCCTTCCAATGATTAGAAGGAAGGGATGGAGAATACCATTACTCTTTTCCTTACAAATTCCATCAACTCTATTGATGAGTTGGGAGGCTATCTCTTATTCTAATAGCTTACTTAGTACACACATAAGAAATATATAGGGTGAGGACATGATTCCCTCAATCCTAATAATTGTGTAGTCTATATAGATATAGATGTCCCCCATCATTTCTACATATTTCTAGATCATTGAATGGACCTTAGGCATGGGAAAGCCTATGATAGCCTCTACTAAGGTTGGGTATACATAGTCATAAATAAATTGCATTTGGTTCTTGTATTTGAATATGTGAAATTTGGAGTAATTATGAGAAATGGTGGTTCTACCCTATGGAGACCAATTATTGATGCCAGGGAATTTTATGGAAGTATGGAATCAAGTAAATAATACATCATATAAAATTGCATACCAATCTTCATCTTAAAGGAAAAAAATTGGAACCCTAGGTGAATGTTAATTATCTCTCAAATAGGAGGGGTAAGGTTTTCCTATGTCATAAAATATACATATGAAACCCAAGTCATGTTTATATACATGGTGGAAGGGGCTCCTAATACTTGGCTCAATAGGGTTATGATTACCCTAATCCCTTCATTTAATTATGTAATTAGGATCCTTCCCTCAAGGTCCTTGAACACATGGTTCCCTTGGAGTAACCATGGTTGGAGGATGGTGTCCAAGTCATGTTTATTGGTCCACTCCTTGATTTTAGGTAGGTCTACATGGGGAATTAGGAGCTCATAATACTTTTTTAATGTGACAAGGTAAATGTAGGCTACCCTCTTATAATTTCCTTCAAAAATGATCTATTTGTTATCTATCCTATAGTACAAAAAGATAGTAGCAATCACATCAATATAATGAAGTACTTTAGGCTCAGTAAAAAAATAATAAAAGCTAGCCATCTGAATAATGATGAGTTCATAATGCTTCCTACTAACCATGGTAATTATTTATTCCTCCTTGGTGATGGGTTTTAGCTCCTTCATTGTGAAGAAGAGTTTAGACTAGTTCTTGTATCCATTTTTTAGTGCTACGATATCTAGCATGATGTCCTTAAAGATCTTGCCTTCATTATCTATGGATAGATAGAGTTTTGTCTCTTCCTTCTATTATTGTCTATGAGCCACAATTATTCCTACTTGTAAATTAGTTTACCTTGGATTACAAATTATTCTCTATGGTAGCTCTTTTGTGCTAAAAAAACACAATTAAGCTTCTTTCAGATTTAATTGTAATCAATTTAGTCCACTTAGGTTACCTTTTATGGAGGGTTTATGGTTTTAGGGCTTTAATGGTGGTAATTCATCCAACATTTAAGTCATAAATTCTTAGGATTTTATTTAGACATTTACCTATATACCTTCACATTTTTGGGCACACAAGATCTTTTCTTTTGTCTATTTCTACTTGTATGGTGCTTATGTGGCAAAGATCTAGACCTTTCATGACATTTTTCATAAATGTCTTTGATCACTACCCATTAGAATTTAAAATTCCCTATTTATTTTGCATAATTAGATGAGGATCTTGTGAGTGATCATGAATCACTTATCATGATATAGGTATTTGTTTGTGATTATCTCCCTTTTGTATAAAGCCTTGTAGTTTTGCAACTTGGCATCTTTGTGTGCCTTCATATGCTCCATATCTTGCATAAATCCTTTGTTTAATGAGTACTGGCCACATGGTAAGCTTGTAGGCCTTTGAAAAATCATCAACACTTTCACAACACTAGATCATGAAGTAAAATGAAGCATAGACCATTGGATCATCTATCATTTCTAATTTGAATGTGCTTTTGCCATGCATCGAGCTCACAAACTCTCAAGATTACATTGAAAGTTCTACGGGGTATTCACATCATTATATCATCTTATCATGATGAAGTGTGAACCATTGATCAAAAAAGATGCCCAAGCTTTAAGTTAGAATTTTATTAAGGTAGGTACTTAGGTTCAAACCTCTTAGGCTAAGGTTTATTTTGTGGTTATTAAATATGAAATAAACTTTAGGATAAAGTGTTTATGCCTAAATTATTTGGATTTATACAAAGGATACCATGGATAAACATTTTAAGCCAAAGTTTATGCTATGTTAAAAAAACATAATGTACATTTTTAGCTAGAACTATTTATGTCAAGCCTATATAATATGCTTAAAGGGTTCAAAATGATATAATGGTCTAATGTCAAATAGGGTGTTATTTCATTAAAAAAACACACTATAACCTTTCATTATAAACACTTGGTCTAAGTTATACATAACAAAGATCCTCTAAAATAAGACTTAGTACAAGTTTATAGCTTAGGGTTCATGATATTTGAACAAAATGTAATGGAGACCTTAAGGTATATACTTGGACTAGGTTCATTTTTCATATGTTTAGACCATAAAACCATTTTAATATTTGTAGATTGAATATTTCTAGTGTTTGAGAATATTCAAAGGGATTCCAATCTCCTGCAAACCAATTCATGATCTTTCTAACAAAATTTTGGAGTGTATTTTGATCTTGAGCAAAATGGTTCATTTTATTAAATTTGATGGTCTCATAAATGTCAAATACATCCTTGTAGACATAAAATGATGGTCATGTAAACATCAATTTTAAGCTAATGAAACTTTTAATTTTATGGGATTAAAGTTAATGGTCCCATAGATGTCAAATACATCCTCACGGATGTCATTTGATGGTCATCTGAACATCACTTTTAAGCTTGTCAACTCCCTATGATCTACTACTAGAGTGCCACTTGGCACCTCTATAGGGCATCCTAGGATCTTGGACTTAGTTCTCTCCATTTGATCAATATATATAATGAAGTGAGAGCCATAGGATCATGATCTAGGATCTTGCTCATGATTGTCTATTTTTTTTAGGCAAGCCCCTTTTCTTTTAATATTTCAAATGTAATGATTCCACATGTTGATATCATAGAGCTCTTAATATTTTGAATTTTACATGATGTATTCACTCCATCTAATCTTTAGTTTGTGCTAAAGTGAGAACTATTGATCAATATCTAGGAGATTGAATGTGATTAGTCTAAGGGGCTATGTGTGAGATTCTATTAGGGTTCCATTATGTCATCTAATTGAAAGGTTGTGAGGAAGTACAAACCATTTGATCATCTGAGTTGCATGTCTTTTAAGCTAAAACTTAGGTCTTTCTCACTCCATTTGATCAAACCCTATGATGAAGCATGGGCCATTAGATCTATGAGAAGCAAAGAAGTTAAGGAAAAAAATGGGACTAAAGTAAAGACTTAGGCTTAGAGTGTTAAAACTAAGGTTAGGTTCATATTAATAAATATGTAGAGGCCTTAGGTTAAGACCTCTAAGCTAAGATGTTTATCAAAAGGACCAATATAACATAAAATTAGACTTAGGGGATAAGATCTTAGGCTAAGGTGTTAAGACTAAGGTCTCATTTGTATTAATAAATACAATTATAGCTTGAGATTAAAATGTTAGGCTAAGGTATATATCAAAGAGACCATGATAGGAAATATTAAAAATGACCCTATAAAATGAATATTAGTTAGGCATGCAAGGAACTTAAAAGGGGAAATAATAAAGGGTACAAAACATTTTAAACTAAGTTTGAGTTGTGTTTAAAAGACACAACTAAGCTTAAAACATGTATTTTATACTTAGGTCCAAAATGGGTTTTTAAAAGGTTCCTGCCAATTTAGTTCCTACCAATATTCAAATTCAAATTGAGGGTTTTGATAGTGTTTTGGAATGTGAATTTCTAAGGAAGAACACCATGGAACCTACAACTAAAGACACAAAGATCATTTATTAGTAATTTTGGGCTTATTTAAAGCAAAATATGATTAATAAACTTGATTTTGATAAAGTGGATGATATTCAAATTCTACAAATGATCCTAACATGCCATATTTTCATGTTTAATCTTTAGGGTTTCTCAAATGTCCTAATTTTAAAAAAATGGGGGTATGTTGGTGTCAACAAATGATCACTCATGGGGGAAAGATAATAATATGTTATAACCTACATACTTTGATTTAGACAAATAATTGGGTCATCCACTTCACTTGATCAATATCATTATCCAGATTAGATTATGGTTGAAACAAACCTAACACTTGTAAAATTAGGGTCAAATATCAAGACATATCTATACTATGTGTGTGCTTTGATTCCACTTATTGTTTGCCATGGGGTTCAAGAAATAACTTATAGTTTTCATGTCCTTAATCACTAACACTAACTTATAACATGTTTAGATTTTTATTAAGAACCATTTTCTTAGCTCAAGAAAGGCTAGGGTATTGCTTTGTTACCATCTAGGCATCCATATCCCCAAAATAGATGCCTTTGGCTCCACTCAAGGCCTTGTTCCACTGCTAACCATGCATCCATAGCCTCTATGGAGATTAAGAGAATCACCTATGCTCATAAAGCTATTAATTTTGAATTGAATCCTTGTTTTATATTTTCTTTATATCTTTATGCTTTCAACAAGGTTGAGAACCATAATAGCTAGGTTTTAGGATTTAGTCAAGTGTTTGATCCTCAAAAAATCACTTGTGGTTGCAACCATTATCCCAAGAAAGGATGTTTAATAAGTGAAAGTATGGCTATCTTTAACAGTTTGAGCTCTCAACCTATAAGTACAATTCTTCTTAAAACCAATTTTAGTTCAAGATAATTCTTAAGTTATTATAAAATGATTGGCTTCTTCCATTGGTATTTACCAATTTCTTCAAATTACAACATTAGGATTGCATTTTATAACCATGGCCATCATATGCATGACATACACACCTACATTTCTAAATTTTGGGCATTTTAAAACAATCTACGTAGCTTTGAGATTAGGATTGTCCAAAAAGACCAATTAGAATCAAGGAAAAAGGTGACAAAATCCAACCCACAATAGAAAATAGGAAAGCAAGAAAGCAAAGGAGAGAAAATAAATATATACAGGCTTATATACAAATAAGGGATAAGAAGGAAATAACTTGAAAGAAACTAGATAGAATACCTACACTAAATCTAACCATCTTATAGTTTACTCCATAAAGACCTCTAGAGGAGTAACAAAGAAGTAGTGCTTGAGTTATTATCCATTGGTGGGTAATGTGAACTCTACTCCTTGTATATCTTTGAGCTTGAAGGTGTTATTCCCCATTGTTTCTACAATCTAATAGGGGCCAATCCACAAAGGTGTGAATTTTTCATGTTTTCCCTTTGGCTCAGATGCTTTATCCCAAAGGAGAACTAGATCCCCTTGTCTGAACACCTTAATCTATGATCTTTTATCAAACCATCATTTCACTATGGTTTGATGTTTTCTAAAATTAGTAAATGTTTTCTCCCTTGCATCTTTCATATGAATTATGTCTAGTACTATTGAGTTTGCTAACTCCTGACCCTCTACCATAAATTCTTGCATGAATATGTACGTAGGAAACTTAAGAGTGATAGGTAAGACTGGTTCCTATCCATACACCAATAGAAAAGGTGATGCCTTCAAGGATTGTTTAATCTTGATCCTATCTGCCCATAATGCATACTTGAGTAACTTGTACAAAGTCTTAGGTTTATATTTAACAAATTTCTTGATTGCTTTTGTCAAATTTTTATTGGTAGACTAAAAAAATCCATTCCCTTAGGGATAATGGTTGGATGAAAACTTCAAACATATACCATTATCATAAGCCCATTTAGTCATTTGTATGGATGAAAATTTAAACCCATTATTAGACACTAGAGAGAATCAAATTCTAAATATAGTACAAATGTTCTCCTCCATGAAGTTGATCACTTCCTTCATTCTACATTGTTTATTGGATATAACTTCAACCCACCTTGTATAGTAATATGTGGTAGTTAGGATGAATTTCATACCTTAAGATGAATCTCGATTAATTACTCCTATAAATTCTAACCCCCATTATGAAAATGGTTTGACAACCATGATTGGTTATAGAGGAATTGTTGCCTTAGGCTCCTTAGAGATAAAAATATGGCATGAGTGGTATTCTCTCACATGCTTGTGAGCATCTTTGAAGATAGTTTCCAATAGTAGCTAGCTCTAAGAATCTTATGTGTAGTAGTCTTCCCTAATGGGTGTCCATTTATAAACTTCTCATGAAAGGTACTCATGATTTGAATAGATTCCTCTTTTAAAACACACCTAAGGTAGACTCCCTCAAATTTTTTTCTATATAAGACACCATTGTTAATTAGATAATGAGTAGCTTTGAGCCTTAGATCCCTATTTTTCTCCCTTGTTAATCCTATATGACACATATCATTAATTATTAAATGAATAATAGAATCATACCATTCACTAGATTGAAATTTCTAATAATTAACTTGAATAATACTTAACTCAGGGATGGTATTAGCAATCATTTAGATTAGACCTTGGCACCTTACCAATTTTGCTATTTTTATTTCTATGTCATACTCTTATAAAATTGAGATCCACTTACCTTTGCATTATCTAATCTCATTTTGTCTTAGCATAAGATTTATGGTAGGGTTAGGTAGAATAACATGCACCTTATTTATAAGGATATAATGCCTAAATTTATTTAGTACCTTTACTAATGCATACGCCTATTTATCAATCAATGAATAGTTTAAATCAACATTTTTAAAATTAGTGCTCATAAAAGATATTGGGTGATCACACCCCTTAAATTTTTGAGTCAATACAACATCCATAGTATGATAAAAGGAAAATAAATAGATGTAGAAGTCATTTTAAAATTTAGGACTTATCAGGATTGGAGCCTAGCTAATGGCCTCCTTAATGTCATTGAATGACTTTCTAGATTCTTTATTCCATGATACATTAGCATCCTTCTTTAGCATGTCATTTAATGGCTTGATAATATTTGTAAATACAAAAATGAATTTTATTAAAAAATTTATCTTACCAAAAAATGACTTTAACTCTTTTATACTATTTGGAGGTGCTATTCTAAATATAGCTTCTTCCTTTTTAGGATCTATAGAGATCTCATCCTTGGTTATAACATGTCCCAAAATATTACCTTAAGTAACATAAAAAATAATTTTCTTAGGGTTTAATGCAATCCCATACCTTATACATCTTTAAAACACTTGTTGTAAATGCATGAAGTGGTCCTCCCTATTTTTAGAAAAAACCATTATATCATCCATATAAATAATGATGCATTTACCTATCAGTCCTTAAAAAGCATGGTCCATGTCCCTTTGAAATGTAGATCCTACATTTATTAGCCCAAAGGGAATTCTCTTTTAAGCAAATTTTCCCCACTTGGTGGTGAAATTTATCTTCATCATGTCTTCTTTGTCAACTAATACTTGGTTATAACCTGAAAAGCAATCAAGCAAATACATCATGGATGAACCTAAAATAACTTGTATAACCTGGTCGAGAGAAAGAAGAGGATAGTTATCCTTTTAATATGATTTGTTTAAATTCTTAAAATCAATACATATCCTAATCTCACCATTCTTCTTTCTAACTAGCACCAAATTAGCCACATAGGTAGAATGCTTGATGGGGAAGACTATCTTAGCATCTAGTAATTTCTTAACCTCTTACAAAATCATTGGCTTTAAGATAAGGTTTATAGGCCTCTATTTCTATCTAAATCGTTTAAATTTTATTTAAGATGGGTGGTGTGAGAGATGAGCTTTGGATCAAAGATCTTTAAGTCATCATAAGACCATGCTATGACATCCCTATATTGGGTAAGGAGCTCTTTCAATTTTTTTCTCAATGTTTGTGTAGGCTTTTCCAATGTTTAATACATAGGGTTGATCTTGGAGACCAAGATAAATAGAATCATAGTCTTTCCTAATGACCTTAGGAATTTTATAAATCTTGGCTAGTTTGTCTAGATCAAATAGTCTCTCTAAAGCAATCATCCCCATAGGGATCTTAGTGTCATTCAACTAAATGAGTTTACCATCAAACTTGTCTTCCTTAGATCCATTTTCATTAATCTCATCAATAATATGTGCATCAAATGCTCTAAAATCCATCATGAAATCTAATATATGTTGATCATCATTGAAACCTTTAAAATGGTTAACATTATTAGGCACTAAAGGATAAGGGATCAATGCAATGCTAAAATTTGGAGAATCTTGGTTGGGCATGAGGTTGGTTACAACAGATCCTAATTCATTAACATCTTGATTCTATTCTCTTGGGATGGAGGTAATGCTAAAAGCATCAAAGGAATTAATCAAATATCAAACCCTAAACTTATACCTCTTAAGATATGAGAGCTTACATTGATATTTGCTTCTTACTTGGTTGACCACTAGTTTTGAATCCCTATAAACTAGCAGTTCATTGACCTTATTGTTTATAAAAAATTGTAAACCTAGGGTAAGGGCTTCATATTCAACAATATTTTTAATACAAAGGAATTGGAGTTTACAGGAAGCATGGTATTTATTACCAATGGGGTTAGTAAGGATAATACCTACTCCAAATCCAGATTTACACCTAGCACCATCAAAATGCAATTTCCATAGTCCAGGAACAACATGAGCACTATTGGGATCACATACCTTATCATTTTTTAGGGTGAAAAACCCTAAGTCTAATTTAATTATGTTGACCCTCTCATTTATAAAGTTTTACCTTGTTATCATGTGTTTCATCCTTTGTTCTCTCTCAACCTTGATTTGATTAGGAACTCCCTTCCAAGGTAACCAAAAATGTGAGAAATCTATGAACATGTAACCATTTAGAGCCTTGGTCTTCTCCTTACTCAATAGGATTCCATAAACATCAGGTATATCAAAAACTTGAATATCAATTAATTGTTAGACTCTAGGCTCAGAAGATAGCTCTATGTGAAAATTTAACAACTCCCTAATTATCTTAACTCTAAATTTGTCTAATTAAGTTACAACTCTATTAGACTTAATAAGGTTCAGGCCAACTTGTTTGCATATACATACTATCATGATGTTGGTAAATGCACTAGAATCCAACAAACAATTATGCATATTCTTACCAAACATCTTGATAGTGAGCAAGAAATGTGGAGATTCTGACTTAGCCTTGTGTATAATCACATTAACATGGTCAGCCTTAGGTAGCTTGTTAGATTTCATGGACAGAGGTTCTATAAAGAGGTCCCTTTGCTCTATAATCTATGTAAGTTCAAGTAAAGTGATGTTATCCTTTATTTTCTTCATATTTTCAACAATGATATATCTAGTTTTATTAAAAGAACTAGGAATATCAATATTAGGTTTAGAGGTATTCCCTTTAGGTGGCTCTGGATTATTTCTTAGAGAGGTGTCTAGAGGGGTTCCAAAGTTGTTTGAAGGTGTTGAGGTAGTTAAGGAATACCTCTACTCTCTATTCCTCAAGGGATAGGTCTTCTTCAAAAACTATTGAAAGGCTTAAATTTCCCCAGGGATCTCATCAGGTTCATACTCTTCTTTAAAAGGGAAATCAAAAGTATCCACCATGAAGCTTGATAAAATGACTTGGATCTAGAAGTACATTCACCATTATCCTTTTTAGGGACTACTTTAAATGTATCTTGTTCTTCCTAGAAAGCCTCAAAAGTTTTACAAAACTCAATGCAGTCAATTTCACCATGTTTTGTTGTATAATGCACTCTACAATAATTAGGTAATGAAATATCAATAAGGTTAATATCCATGGTCTTATTTTTAGAAAATGAATCATTATTCTTTATTTTATGAAAACTATCATTTTGAAATCTATTATTTTTCCTATTATACATTTGAAATGAAAAGTTCCTATTAGATTTTTCAACAATATTTCCAACTTGTTTTTACAGCTAAAGAAAATTAGTGCTCAACTTTTGGACCATTTTCAAGATAGATTCATTCTCATTTTTAAGAGTCTTAAAATTATGTACTTGGTTATTATTAGTAGATGGTATTAAATCCCTTTTATAATTTGTATTTAATCCATTAGTAGGATGATTTAAGAATCCTATATTTTGATTAGGAGTAGTGTGACTCAATGGCAAATGATTTAAGTTTGGGAGTTGATTTAAGTCTATGATTTTGGTTGTTGTTTGGAAATATGTTTAGAATGGGCATATGTGGCATAGTGTTTTGAATAAAATAGGTCATCTATCCCTGGGGTTGTATTTTTTTATTGATGGTTACTATCTTAGAATAGGCCCTAGCTAATGAAGTTATAGATGGCATGGGTCTCTTGAAGAATATAGAGGTCATGTGATCTACTACATCCTTGTATATTTCTAAAGCTAAGACATCATCAGGCTTATAGGGTTCTTTGGTCCTTCTGTATATTTTCTAAAATATAGCATTAAAGGACATAATAACTCACTTCATACCTTATAATGGTGGTGAATTGATGATAAATAACTCAATGACTAACAATCTTCCCAAATTGATCTATAAAAAATCAGTGAAATCATCCCAACTAGTGATATAATTATTAGGAAAGTTCAAGAACCATTCATAAGAAACATATTTAAAGTTAAAGGGGAATAACCTATAAGCTACATCCTCATGCATAACATTTATCAACCTTAAGGCAATTGTAAAAGACTTAATGTGCTCTTTGCAGTTATAACATCAGTTGGCCTAAATGTAGGCAAATAATTTTTAGGATTAAATAGGAGATCATGTACCACAGTTGGAACATTGATTGAATACTCTCCCAAGCAAGCCATAACTAGATAAAGGTTGAAGGTAAAGGTAACTTGAAGAGGTGAAGTTGAAAACTATTTGGATCTCCTGTATCTACTTTTGTCATGCCTAGCCTTCCTATGAACTTTAATTTCAAGCAGAGGTTCCCTTGTCTTTGAGTGTGATCTAGTTCAAATCCTTGGCAATTCTAGCTTGAAGTTCAAAAATCCTATTTAAAATACTATGTATCAGGATAATCTCTATAAGGAACTAGGATTAAACCTACACATTAAGCTTATTTTGTAAAGATTGTGTAAAGAATAGTAAAGGATATTGATCTTTGCCTAAAATAGTTCAAAGTTGTATCCAATTATGCTAATATGATCTATCTTATTAGTTTAAGCTCAAATGAACTTAGATATATGAAAGATATGCCAATCTTTGATCAAAACAAGTTGTCTTGACCTCAAATATTGTAGGTTTTCAAATTTCAAGTTAAATTTATTGAAACCAAGCATCAAATCTCAAAGAACCTTAATATTTGTCTAAGGAAGCACAAATATATGCTAAAAACCACAAAGATCAATGATATTTATACTTATAAGTAAATAATTTACTTAAAAACATAAATATATACTAGTCTTAAATCAAAACACACTAAAACTAACAAAGATTTAAAGAATTCATAATGATGGCCCTCATTCTAGCACCAACAAAAACACTTGTTGACATCTCTAAATGTACCACAGAGGTTCTTAGTGTTTAAAGAACACTTCTCATTTTATAATTTCAAGAATTTAGAGCATGAGTAGTAGGTTATAGAAACTTGATGTCATATGATGAAATAATGACAAATATATGTATGAATGTTCTACTAAATTATTAATAATTGATGGTTAGGAGTCATCATGGTATGTTCCTAATGAATCATAGAGGATCTATGTTAACTCAATGAATTATGATCCAAACTTAAGCTAAAAATTAATCTAGATGTATATTTAAAATGAAGCTTAAACTAAAGTGATTTGGTGTAAAAAAAGAGAAAAGAAAAGGGTAAAGTAGAAAAGGAACAAGTGATTTATGATCTTAAACTCAAATATCATGACAAAGTTTCAATTACAACTAAACCTACATTTAACTAGTATGTGGTGTAAAACAACAAGCTCAAATTTCACCACACACCAGGCATATTTCTAAGGATGATATGAAATTATACAAGTAAGAACTAGATTTCACTTTAAAGTTTTATTACCAGACTCAAATAACATTAGCACATCTAAACATGGAACAAATGAAACAAAAAAAATCTAAGATATTTTAACTAATTTGGCACAATAACAAATTAGAAACCCTTCATCATATATACAGGTTCAGAATTTAAAGAAACTCTTCAAACTTAAACATGAGAATCAATAATTGATAGAAGAAGCTATATCAATAATTGACACATTTAATCTAGATAATCTTTGAAGAATTTTATGATTGTATTAATTGATTAAAGTAAACAAATTTGCTCAAAATTTTCTCTTCCTTTACAAGATGGTGATACATGCATTTTGTAAAAAGATAAGGTAGTACACCATTCAATTACAACATATAGGCATAAAAAAGATAAGGATAGATGTTCTTCCTTAGAAATTTCTAAAATACACTTGTCTTTCACAATCAAACTAACCTAGGGGCAATTTGTTAATAGACTAGCATATACCTTATAAAAGAATACTCCTATTTTAAATATTATAATGTGTTTACAAAAAAGGAATATTTATTGGTTTGTAGGCCCATTGCCTTTAAACTTTCCTATTGATTATGTAGCAACTTCACAGCATTTAGATGTTGATCTTTGATGATCTCTAGGTTTCCAACTAGCTTCATGAGACAAACTTCTTCTTGGTTAGCTAGATCATCTAGATCTCTATCATCTCTAGCCATAGCTTCCTTGATACTCCTAGCCTCTATAATATTTTATTCAGCATTAACTATCATGTCTATAATCCTACCATTATCACTGCCTGATCTATCCCAACTCTTCCTTTTTACATCATTCATCTTTAAAGTGACTATATTCTTGTATTCTACATCATCAATGATCCCTAGGGCTGTAGTTTTGGTAGGATTAACCACCATGGTGACTAAGAGATACTCAATCCTAGTGATATCTTATTTATCATCCACTAGGAGCCTATTCAAATTATTTGTCCATGCACTTAAACTCTAAATTTTATCTACTATTATTCCCAATATGGCATTCATGTGGACCAAGTTGATGGTTTTAAACATAAGGATTTTATCCTTGATCAAATTACTAATGAGGTATCTTATTTTAGTCTCATCCCCTTAACATTATGTTATTAATTCCTTGGCCCCTTCACCTTCCCAGCTCAAGGTATCTTGCCTCAACTTTATTGTCTTCAAATAATCATACATGTCAAAGAATGAAGCCTCAAATATGTCAATGATGGTACCAAGTACTGATAGAATGGCATGGGTATCTAGGTTTTGCTTTTCCTTCTCCAAATTATGGATTCTCTTTTTCATCCCTTAGATCCCAACATTTTCTTCAGTTGACTGAGCTTCAAATAATCTTTGAACATCCTCTTCATGAATAGGATGTTCACCTAGCTACTATCTTTTAACTGGGGTTATGCCCAGAAAAGGTTCTACCTTCTAAAAGGTGAACTCCTTAGTTCCCATAATGGCCTTCTTGGTGATGATCCTTTCCAATCTATCTATTTTTAGATTAAATTGGATAGTGGTGATTGACAATATGAATTTAGGAGGTTCTATGACCTCAATTCCTATCCTTCTTAATGTTTTAGGAACATCGATTTTCTTACTCTTTGGCCCTCTAGTGGCCACTATCCATCTTTCTTCTTCTTCCTTAATTATAGCCCTAATCCATGGCTTAATGTCATCATATACTTTAATGCTGGAAGATTTTATTATCTCCCATGAATGGGAGAGAGAAGGGTTCTTTTTTTAACTTTTCATAAAAAAACCAATCATGGATGACTAGTACATTAATAGGTAATTCTTCACTGAATAGGTTTATCTCAATAGTAAGATGTGTGAGAGTAAACCTTGGTATTTTGGGTCCAATAGGGACCAATGCTATTTATTCCTTCCTCTTGTCCTTAAGAGCTACTAGGACTAAATCAAGAGTAGCCTCTTTTCCTTTCTCTTCTCTAGCCTCTCCTGCTTAGATTTGATTTTATTCAATCTCTTCCCCTTCTTCATCTATGCCATATACCTTTATAATTTCTTTGAGGGAACCCTCAAATATCTCATCTAGTTCTAAGGTAATCATATTTATGTGTTTAAATGGGGTATTTGGCCTTTATGGCAAGGCTAAGGATAAAGGTCCCTCTTCAGGTCTCTCTTATAGCTTATCCTTACCATGGCCTTATTCATCTTGCCTTTGTATAATTTTCCCTTGAGGTTATGGCTACTCTACTTAAATTTATTCTTGGGATGGCCTAGATGGTACAAGTAGCAAGTGATATTAGAGAAGATGCATCTACCATTCCTCTCTTATTAGCTTCTTATCTTTTATCAACCTGTGTTTAAGCTTGATATTGTAGACATTGAAACTTACCAACACTTCTTCAAGGTTACTTGACCTAATGTAGATGGTGCCATAAACACCAAACTAATACATACATACATACATATATACATACATACATACACACACACACACACATATAAGTTTGGGTATCTTCTTTTCTTTCAAATGATCACTCACTATGTTCTTGGGATCCCACATTTTGAGTTCATTAAATTGAAACCGAAATGAATCCCTATTCTTGGACATGATTTCTACTTGTTTCCAATCTTGTAATACAATCCTTCTAATGATTAGAGAGAAGGTATGGAGAAGACCCTTCCTCTTTTTCATACAAATTACATCAATTCCATTGATGAGTTGGGAGGCAATCTCTTGTTTTTCTAGCTTACTTGGCACATACATAAGAAATATATAAGGTGAGTACATGATTCACTCAATCTTGATAATTGTGTAGTCTAGATAGAACAAGGTGTCTCTCATCACTTCTACATATTTCTTGATCAACAGATGGTTCTTAGGCATGAAAAATCTTGTGATAGCCTCTACCAAGGTTGGGTATATAATCAACAATAAATTTCATGTGGTTCTTATATTTACATATGTGCAATTTAGCGTAATGATGGGAAATGGTGGTTCTATCATGTGAAGACCAATTCTTGATGCCAGGGAAGTTGATGTAAGCAAGTAGGGCATCAAGTAAATAGGACATCATATAGAATTGTCTACTAGTCTTCCTCTTAATTGTAGCAAATTGGCACTCTAGGTGAATGCTAATCATCTCTTCAATAGGAGGGGTAATATTTTCCTCTAGCATGATAAATACATATGAAACCTAGATTATGTTTACATATGTGGTGGAAGGGGATCCTGATGTTTTGCTCAACAAGGTCATGATTACCCTGATCCCTTCCCTAAATTATGTAGTTGGGGTCCTTCCCTAAAGGTCCCTAAACACAGTTCCTTTGGAGAAACCATGGTCAAAGGATGGTGTCCAAGTCATGTTTTATGGTCCACTCCTTTATTTTGGGTAGGTCTACATGGGGAATTAGGATCTTATAATATTTTTTAAACGCCATAGGGGAAATGTAGGCTAACCTCCTAGAATTTCCTTCATATATTATCAGTTCATTATCTATCATAAGATCCATAAATATAGGATAAAGCACATCAATATAATGAAGTACCTCAGGATTAGTAGCATCATAATGAAGGCCAGCCATCTA
Organism: Torreya grandis; assembly: GCA_037957365.1. Classification (NCBI taxonomy): domain Eukaryota; kingdom Viridiplantae; phylum Streptophyta; class Pinopsida; order Cupressales; family Taxaceae; genus Torreya; species Torreya grandis. The sequence continues at coordinate 145,423 of JARHVA010007502.1, read as the reverse complement.
AATAGTGACTAGGTCATACTGCTTCCTACTGATTATGGTAATTCTTTATTCCTCCTTGGTGATGGGTTTTAGCTCCTCAATGGTGAAGAAGATTTTAAACTAGTTCTTATATCCATTTTTTAGTGCCATAGTATCTAGATTAGTGCCCTTGAATATCTTACCTTTGTTATCTATGGATAGACATATTTTTGTCTCTTCTTTACATTATTGTCTATGAGCTACCATGATTCCTGCTTGTAAATTAGTCTCTTTGATGGCTCTTTTTCTCTCAAAAACACAATTAAGCTTATTTTAGATCTAATTGTAACCAATTGAGACCACTTAGGTTTAATTTTATTTAGGGTTTAGGGATTTAGGGATTTAATGGTGGTAGTTAATCCAACATTAAACTCATACATGATTATGATTTGCTTTTGACATTTACCTTTATACCTTCACATTTCTAAGCACACAAGATATTTTTATTTCTTTGTTTCTACTTGCATGGTCATATGTGGAAAAGATACGAACCTTTCATGACATTTTTCGTAAATGTATTTGATCACTAGATATTGACATTTAAAATGCCTTCTTTTATTTCACACTTTTAGATGAGGATCTTGTGAGTGACCATGAACTATTGACCATGATTCAGGTCCTTGTTTATGATTGGATACCTTTTATACCAAGCCTCATGATTGTGCTACTTGGTAGCTTCATGTACCTTCCCATTCTCTATATCCTATGCCAATATTTTGTTGAATGATTATTGGCCATATGGCAAGCTCATAGGCCTTTAAAAGATCATCATCACCTTCATACCATTGGATCATGAATCATAATGAAGCACAAACTATTAGATCATCTTCTCATGATGAAGTGTTAACCATTGATATGCAAATATGCCCAAGATTTAAGTTAGCATTTTATTAAGGTAGGTACTTAGGTTCAAACCCCTTAGGCTAAGGTTTATTTCATGTTTATTAAACATGAAATAAAATTTAGGCTAAAGTGTTTATGCCTAAGTTCTCTATATTTATACAAAGGATACCATGGCTAAACATTTTAGGCTAAAGTTTACGCTATGTTAAATAAACACAATGTACACTTTGAGATAAAACTATTTATGGCAAGCCTATAGAATATGCTTAAATGGTTTTAAATGATATAATTGTCTAATGTCAAATAGGTTTTTATTACATTAAAAAACACATGGAAACCTTTAGTTATAAACACTTAGTTTAAGTTTTATGTTATAAATATCCTTTAAAATAAGACCTAATACAAGTCTATAGCTTAGGGTTCATAGTATTTGAACAAAACACAATGCGAAACTTAAGGTATATACTTGGACTAGGTACATTTTTCATATGTTTAGACCATAATACCATTTAAATATTTGTAGATGGAATATTTCTAGTGTTTGAGCATCTTTCTAGGGATTCCAGTCATTTGTAAAATAATTCAAAAGCTTTCTAGAAATATTTTAGATTGTATTTTGATCTTGAGTAGAATAATTCATTAGCTTAAAATTGATGGTCTTGTAGACATCAAATATGTCTTTGTAGACATTGAATGATGGTCTCATGAATGTAAATTTTAAGATAGTGAAAATTTTTATTTTATGGGCTTAAAGTTGATGATTGTACAAATGTAAACTACATCCTCATTGACATCATTTGACAGTTATAAAAACATCAATTTTAATCTTGTTAATTCCCTATGACCCAATGCGAGAGTGTTACTTAGCACCTCCACAAGGCTTCCCAATATATTAGACTTAATTTACTCTATTAGATCAAGATCTGTGACAAAGCAAGAGATACAAGATTATAATCTGACAACTTGCTCATGATTGGATATTTCTATTAGGTGAACCCCTTTGTTTTTAATCTTAAAATGTAAAGATACCACATGTTGATCTCATAGAGCTCTTTGGATATTGACTTTTTATGATGTCTTTGATTCATTTGATCTTTAGTCTACATTGAAGTGAGAATTGTTGATAATAATCCAAGAGCTTGAATGTGATTGGTATAAGGGGCTATGAGTGGGATTGTATTGGGCTTCCCTCATGCCATCTGATTGAAAGGATAAAAGGAAGTGTGAAACATTAGATCATCTAAGTTTCTTAATTTTTAATCTAAAACTTGGGTCCTTCTCACTTTTTTTGATCAAACCCTATGATGAAGCATGAGTCATTAGATCTATGAGAAGCAAGGAAGTTAAGTCAAAACTCAGGACTAAAGTAAAGACTCAGGCTTAGAGTGTTAAAGCTAAGGTTCTTTTCATATTAATAAATACATTGGGGCCTTAGGTTTAAAACTTTAGGCTAAGACATTTATCAAAGGGACCAAGCCAACATAAAATTGGACTCAAGGAATAGGAACTTAGGCTAAGGTGTTAAGACTAAGGTCCTATTTATATTAATAAATACAATGGGGCCTTAAGATTAAAATATTAGTCTAAGGTATAAATCAAAGGGACCAAGCTAGGAAATATTAAAAGGACCCTATAAAATGAATATTAGCTAGACACAAGAAACTTAAAAGGGGGAATCATAAAGGGGACCAACCATTTTAGGCTAAGATTGAGTTGTGTTTAAAAGACATGACTAAGCTTAAAACATGAATTTTATACTTAAGTCTAAAATGGGTTTTTAAAAGGTTCCAACCAATTTACGTCCCACCAATATTCAAATTCAAACTAAGGGTTTTGCCAAGGTTTTATAACATGAATTTATTAGGAATAAAACCATGGAACCTTAAAATAAATACACAAAGATCATTTATTAGTAATTTTAGGAAGATTTAAAGCAAAATATGATTAATAAACCTACTTTGGATAAAGTGGATAGTCTTAACATTCTACAAATGATCCTAACATGTCATATTTTCACGTTTAGTCTTTAGGGTTTCTCAATGGTCCTTTTTTTCAAAAAATGGGGGGTATGTTGGCCTCAACAAGACTATTACAAGAAATGTGGATACTAAAGCATTAATGATAAATCAAAGTTCATCCATTTATTTACATAATCATAATGCAAATCTCAAGGATTACTTAAATAATGGAGGACCAATAAATATTTAACATTTATCCTCATCCACTCCCAAGCATTTGTTGGCCATAAGAAGGAAGGATCACCACCCAACCTTTTTCCATCAAAAATTTGATAATCTAGACACCTTAGAGCTTTAGACTCCCAACTCTAAGCATGTTTAAATCACTTGGTAGAGGTAAGGGTGGATATCCAAGTAAGGTAATCTTAACACAATGGAATAATCATGAAACACCTATAATATTATTTTTGGTTATTACCCAAAGAGACTCCCAGTCCTAAATACAAATCAAACAAACATTCAGATGATCATTCAAGTGAATTTAAGCATTCAAAAATATAAAACTAGTAGGCAATATTTCATAGCATAACAAGGGGTATTGATTGATTGGTGTAGAAAGTAGATAACTCATTTTATTTCTTCCCCTAATATTTATGGGAGGGTTAAACAATATACTATCATGTCTCATCATGAGAGGTATTAATAACTTCTACCATGACATTCATAAGAGGTTCAAGCATTCTACCACCATGCCCATTATATAAGGGCTTGACATTATTACACCATGAAGATGTTGCTCACATATAACCACTACATTATGTCACAATGAAATTAATAAGTTCAATCAAGAAGCTAAAACATCCAAGTCAAGTAAGGAGGAACACAACCTCTCTAAGGCCCTCAACTAGGCAAAGAATAGTATGGTGACCAATACACAATCATGGCAAGAAAATAAGATAGGATGAATAAACCAATTTTTTAAATTCTAATTTAAATAATATAATAAATAAAGAATCAAAATCATTTCATTTAACTAAGGAGGAAAAACCTCTCCAAGGCTCTTAAATGGGTAATTACTACATAATAACCAATGCAAAACCATGGGAAATAATAAAACATGCAGAATAAACCAAATGGTCTTATTATCTTGACAGTAAGAAGATAAAATAAAGAATAAAATTATTTCATTCAAAATGAAAAATATAAAACATAATTAATTATGAATCCCACCTACTAGCCTTCAGATCACTTGGGCACTATCCTCTAGTTGTCTAGACTTGGCTCTTCTAACTATTTGTTCATATCTATTACTTCTCCTTATCTTATGATATGTTTGAATTATTCCCAATTTGGAATAATTACTCAAAAAATTGTGTTAAAATCCTACATATAGACATCATATAATCAACCAACCACTAGCCACTTTTCAACCCATGCCTCATTTAAGGGACATCCTTTTCCATGCTCAATTAAGTACATGGTCGTTAGTAGGCTTATGTAGTTGCTTTCAAGACTCACTTAACTTTTTCCCAATTGATCTTAGTACTAATGATATAAAAATAAGATATTATAATAGGCCACTAGACATTATATACATTGGTTACCTGAGCTTTAGTTTAGGTGACAACAAATTTCACCAACCAAGCTTAAAAGCTAGCCACCTAATCCAATGTTACATCTACTAGGTGGTAGACTAGGAAACTAATTATGGGTTTAATAAGGGTTAAATATGTTTTAATGATATAACCATATTTGGAATATTCTCTTTCCTTTATTATACCTTTTCCTATTCTTTCACACTTGAAGCACACATCAAATTCCTCTAACCTAATAGCTGAAGCTATGGAATTCAATCAAATAAGGAAATTAATCAACTAATCATAGCTAATCATTCATGGAATATCAACATCCACATAGATAATTTCATATTATTCAATACATAAGTAGTTTACCTTTCGTAATATTATAATTAATTATTAAAACATGATTTAAGTCAACATATCTCATTAACATAATCAAATTTCATAAGGCAACATTACCTTGATGAAATGTAAGCATCATTATTTCATAAGTAAACAAATCAAAATTTTATTGGTAATAGGTCTTTCTCATTTTTCCTAACACATGACATCCTTCATGAAATACGTCCATGCCTCAGTTGGATGTGACTTAATGACATGATTTAATAATCATAACATATTATTCATAGTTTCATATTCATCTTGACAAATATGATCACTATGCAAAATGGGGTCTTAAAGTAGTCATCATCCCATTTTCACTCTTCACCCATAGCTTATATTGGATATTTTGGTCCCTATTGTTAATAACCAATAAGTATTTCATCACACCATAAGGATAGTCAACATGTTCTTCCTTCACCCTTTTTCCACCCCCAATACTAAAATTGCATACAAATGGAAAATAATTATTTATTTAGCCTAAATTTTTTTGTGACATTAATAATGATATCATGTATTACTTAAAAAAATAAAATTATATTAATTTTCCTTCATGCAATATCTTAAATTAAAAAAAATTACATTTTAAAATGATGTGCTTCTTCAATCCAATAATAGTGATGATTGATCCATCATTCCTACGTTTCCAATGGATGAAAATTTTAATACATGACTACACATTTTCCAACTTCAATAATTCCTAATAGTAATCTTATATCTATGATGAATATAGTAGGAAACATCCAAAGACAAGTTTCAATTCTCAATTTACAAATGTTATTATGCAATTCTACTATTCATGATAATATTATCTAGAATCAACATCTCACATGAAATGTATTTTAATATCCTTATCCAAAAGAATGTATCATGCCTATGTTACCTTTATTTTATGAACATGGAGAACCTTCAAAAATTTTAACCCAATATGTGACTTATTTTTGTCATTGGGATAAATATGGATGTTTATTATTAAAATATTTTCATATAAGTCTAATAGAAGAAGCTAGTGATTAGTTCTATAAACTCACAATTGGTTTCCTTCCTATTTTTAGTAAACTAGAGTGATGAGCTCAGAATTTGTCTCATTATTAACATATTATTTCCCTCAATTCATCTCTCTAAGGATATTATCTTATGCAAATCATAGATTGTTAGATAGCTCTTAAATGGAAAGCAGGTATTTGTCTTGTTTATATTGAACCAAAGACTAAACCTTTACTTTGTAATTAATGTCTAATACTTAGCATGTTTTAATGGATTTTTTTGTGAAGAATGCTTAGGAAGAAGATACAATCAATGTATAGTGAAAATTCAATTTTGACCTCCATCCAGCAGAACTAGGAACTCACACAAATGGCTTGTTTCTACGAACTCCATAGGCTTGTTTCTATGGAATCTATAGGCTTGTTTCTATGGAATTCATAGGCTTATTTCTATGGAATCCATAGTCTTATTTATATGGACTCCATAGGCTTTTCTCTATGGAATATATAGGCTTATTTCTATGGAATACCATAGTTTTATTTCTATGGACTCTACAGGCTTGTTCCTACTAACTCTGTAGGGTCAATTCCATATATTTTGTAAAGACAAAGCTATAAATGGGGAAGCTGATAGCTAGATAAGATGAGAGAGAATAATTATAGCTTGATTCAAATGAGGAAAATACTCACCTGCTATTTTGTATGATTTTCTTTTGATAAAATTGTATATATTTAGATCTTAGGACTATTATAGGATAGTATATCTATTTCATTAGAATAATTGGATCTCTTAGAAATCCAATCTCCTATTTTTGGATGAGTGGATCAACCAAGGAATCATATCTCTTTGCATCATATTTTGAGTTGATTATATTAGTATAAAATGTAAGAATATTGTTATTAAAAAGATTATAGATGAAAGATACGTACAAGCATATTACAAGTTTTAGAAAGTTTGTAATCATTTTAGTTTTATGAATTATCACTTCATTTTATATCATTCATTAATCTCTATTCCTAAGTTCAAGAGGAGTAAGGGCCCACACTCCTTATAACTAAGAATTGTGTATGGTACTTATGTTATGTTATATTAACTCTTTGTTATAACTAATCAGAATTTTGCTAATGTTTTCATTCATTCATAAAACATCAAAACAAATTCATAGTTCAAAAGGTATTTCCTTATTCCAAAGTCATTTCCTTTCTAAGCAAAGTGTGTTTTATTTTACATCAAATGTGTGAAGAAAATTTATTTTTTAAGTAAAACATCTCCATTTCCACGCAAGCATAAATAGGAGTGTGATTTTACTTTCAAGAAAAAGAGTGCATTTATTTGATTAAATATTTACATCTTTTCCTTTTCAACAAAAGCTGTCAAAGTTAGAATAGGACCATCAAACACTCCCATAAGCAAACTTCTAGATCTACCATCATATACCTTAGTATAGATAGCTTTGGAAACCAACCCTAGTTGATAAGACATTAATTGAACATTGATTAAATGAAGAGTTGAATGACACCCATCATTTTTGATGCCGCTACTAGGGAAAAAGGTGTTAGTAAGGTAATAATCATTAGTCTAGAGTGAAAAATATAAAAACATTGTAAAAACTATAAAAATTAAATAAATTGATGTACCATACTAGAGACTCTAAAGGACGATTCATCCCAAAATTCCCATCAAGAACACAAGTCAAAACTTCTTCAACATATCTGAGTAGTGAACCAAAAGTTACAAGTTAAACCTATCTACAAGAATCTTCAAAAACATGGATAAAAACCAGGCCATCACCACAAGCAAGCCCCATAAGACAAATTACTCAAGATCAATCTCTTGTAGGAAGAAATTATTTAGAAATTGCCAAGGACTTAAAAGAAGCATTTAAAAAATCCATAGTTGAAGAAAATTTTGAGAACTTTGAACAACCCATAACTAGTACCAAAAATATTTAGTGGGAAGATCATCCCATCTTTGAAACATCATTAGAAGAATAAAATGTGGCTCTCCAACAAAATCCATGAAATCAACAACTTGTACAACCAGGAAGGACTTTTTCCTTTCTTATTATTGTGGATCTTAATGATCAAACCCCCATGAAAAATATTTCACTAGCTAATCTAGCAAATTTCTAGGGAAGATCTATAGAAGATCCTGATCAATTCCTATTTGAGTTTAAGGTACTATGTCAAACCTATGATTACATAAAAGCTAGCCAAAAATTAAAACTATTTCCCTCTACACTTAAAGATGTAACTATGAGATAGTTCATGGATTTACTTGGCAATTCTATTAGAACATGGGATAACATGGAGACAAAATTCTTAAACAAGTATCAAGATTACTACTAAGTGAAAGAAAAAAAATATGATTTCCTCAAAATCAAATAGAATGAGGATGAATCTTTATAGGATTGTTTGGATAGATTCATGTTCACTCATAAAACAAGTAATTATCCACTCACTGAAGAAGTTTAGAAATTGGTTTTCTTAAAAGAGTTGGATGAAGATACTAGAGATGCCTTAGATATGATGGGAGGTGGAGATATAAATAAGTTGGCTATCAATCATATTTCTAAGCTTTATATCAACTATTCTCAAACAAAACCCATAACTAGGAGAGGAAGGTTTGGGAAATCTAATGAAGTGGGTAAGCTAATGGAAGAATTTTCCAATCTAAAGATGGATATTTTGGTTACACTAAATAGTAATTTATATGGCCTTCAATATAAGGCAAATTCAATCTAACTCTCATCAATCTACTATCCTAAGTGCATACATAAACATGTCCTTAGAGACTACCCCCTAGATAAAACCAATATTTCATCATGTGGGATCTGTGATGCAACAGATCATGATACCAAACATTACACCATTTTGCCTCTTTTAAAAAATCAAATGAAAACACATGTTCAGTCCACTAAAGAAGTAAATTATATCCAGAGATAAAACTTTGCCCCACAAAACTAGGCTCAAGGATAGTTTAATGCAAGAAACCTAGTTAATCTATGGATGGCACCATGGAATCTTTGAGTTCCTTCACCTTTTTGGAATCAACCCTAAATTCCATCAATCCAAAATCCATGGGAAAGACAAGATTGGATGCCAACACCCCCATGGATGGTACCACAACCATAACAACAACAACAATGGGTACCACAACAATATCAACAACAGAATCTATAGTGAAACCCACAACAACAATTCACCCAACCAAGAAGACCACTTCAACAACAAACTATAATGTCACCCCAAGTTATTTAGCACCAAGGACAAATTAATCAACCCTCAATCCATTCAAAACCAATAGCAAATACAAAAAATAAACAACTAGCACCTATTTATGTTAATGAACAGGAAGGGACAATGAATGTTAGAGCTATTGATTATTCGGACATACATTTAAGATCAGGGAAAACTATACAAAAACCTCTAGTTCTCATTTCTAAGATACCTGATGAAAAAAAATAGAATCATCTCAATTAAACATTGGAGAAGCCAAAATAAAAATGAGCCCTAAAGCAAACAAACAAAACACTACTACACCAGTAGTTCCTTTTCTTAAAAAATTAAGATAAATGGATATTAAACCAGAATCAAACTTGGTCCATGAGTTGCAAAAGATCAATATTGAGGTACCCCTACTACAAGGTATTAGGGATATACTTGAATTAAATAAGATCATCAAAAACCTTTGTATCAAGACACCTAGGAGGAAAGCAAAATATCTAAGAACCATTCATGTTGATAGAAAATTTGTTGATATATTAGTAGGAAAACTATTAGTTTCAAAATATGTAGATCTAAGAAGCCCAGTGATCACAGTCACAATTGAAGGTAAATAAATTCCTAACATCTTGGTAGATTTGGGAGCATCAATTAATGTTATGACAAATGATACTCTCCATACATTATCTCTTATGAGAATGTAACCCACAACTACCATTCTTCGAATGGTGGACCAATCTATAACTAAACCAGAAGGGACTATAGAAAATGTTGAAGTACTAATAGATTCTTGGGAATATCTAGTAGATTTCATGGTCTTACAACCTAAAACAAAGAATCTAGGATATCCCATAATCCTAGGTAGACCATGGTTGGCTACTATAGTAGCATTAATTGATTGCATGTTAGGAGACATGACCATTTTTAATGGGTTAAAATCCAAATGCATCTCTTTGTATCCTCTTGAAAAACCATCAACAAATCACATACAAGAACTTTGGGTAGATGAATCAGACAACACATCAAACAACATTTCCTCCTTAGCTATGATCACAGTTAAAAAACACTTGGAAGGATTGAATGGAGACATATACTTAGAATTTATGGACTCTACCAGTCTGAAAGCTATATACTCTGCCAGTTTAGAATCTATGGACTTTGCCAGTCCAAAAACTATGAACTACCTCCATTTAGGATTCTTGGGTTAGATAGAATATTATGAAACTACCACTTCTACTTATTCTATTATTTCCTCACCATATGATCATGGATTGATTCAAGAAAGTGTGTGTAAATTGGAAGAATAACAACAAACTCATTTCTTAGATGCATTCCATTATTCTTTAGCAAGACTGATTCCTCATGGAGAAGAGTTTATTGAAAATGTAACAATGTTTCATAAGCTACTTCCTCATCCATGTCCTCTAAACTTATTGATTAGTGAATTCAAGTAAATAAAATCCAACTACCCATGCACAAAACTAATCATGGTATTACTTGGAAAGATTTTGAACATGAATAGTTGGTTAACAAATGTAAAGGAAGATCAACTCTTTGAAGTCTTGGAAAGACATACCAAGGATTTTGTTTGGGATTATACCAACATGAAGAGAATTCATCCTAGAATATGCACTCATCACATTTACATAGAATTTTTCAAACTGATCAGACAACCACAAAGAAGAATAAACCTAGCATTAAATGAGATAGTCAAAATAGAGATCCAAAAATTGCTAGAAATTGGGTTTATTTACCCCATCTCAAATAGCCAAAGGGTTTCACCCCTAGTAATTGTGCCCAAGAAAAATGGAAAATTAAGAGTATGTGTAGATTATAGATAATTGAACAAAGAAACGCTAAGAGATTATTTTCCTCTACCTTTCATTGATCAAATTTTTGATAACTTGGTAGGAAAAATATATTTTTATTTCTTGGATGGGTTTAGTGGGTATAACTAGATAATGGTGGCAGCTAAAAATTAAGATAAAACCACATTTACCTACCCTTGGGGAACTTTTGTTTACTGGGTACTCCCATTTGGACTCTATAATGCTCTAGTAACCTTCCAAAGAGAAATTCTAGCAATATTCTCTAACCTTACAAATGATTGTGTTGAAGTATTTATGGATGATTTCACCATTCATGGTGGAACTTATGAAGAGGCTCTTACCAACTTGGAAAAAGTATTGATCAGATGTGAAGAACATCAATTATCTTTGAGCCATAAGAAATGTTTGTTGATGATGGATGAAGGAATAGTGATGGGACACCATATTTCTACAAAAGGCATTCAAGTAGATCCAAAGAAGGTTGAAATAATCTCTAACTTACCCATTCCACAAACATAGACTAAAATTAAGAGTGATATTTTTAGTTACTAGTTACTACAGATGCTCCATAGATATTTTTAGCTAAATAACTACCCCTATGTTTGACTTGTTTACAAAATATAGTACATTCAAATGGAGTGATAGTTGTCAGTAGGCCTTTGAGACCATCAACATTAAACTCATTATTATTCTAGTATTGAGAGGACTAGATTGGACTTAACCATTCCATATATACATAAATGCTTCCAATACATCAATAGGAGTAGTCCTTAGATAAAAGGATGAAGAGGATACCATGTATACTATATATTATATTAGCCAAAACATGACACTTGCTAAAAGAAACTACACCATAATTGAGAGGGAATTCCTAGCTATAGTCTATGCAATTAAAAAATTTAGACACTACATAATAGGCTACAAGGTATTTGTCTATACAAACCATTCAACTATTAGATATCTTACCAACAAACTAATTGTGGGAGGTAGGATTATTAGATGGTTGTTGCTCTTACAATAATTTCATATTGCTATTATAGATAAGCTAGGGAAGTCTAATGTGGTTGTTGATTTCTTGTCAAGAATAAACACTATAGATGAGGAAGAACTAGTAGAAGATGAATTTCTAGATGAATAACTATTTTTTATTTCATCAAAATCTCTATGGTTTGCTAATATAACTAATTATCTCACCACAGGGAAGTTTCCTCTACAATTTTCACAAAAGGAAAAGAAATGTTTAATCAAAGAAAGTTCTTTTTAATGGATTAACAGAATGTTATTCAAACTTAGACCTAACCATGTGTTACGTAGGTGTGTGATAAATGTTGAAGCTTATGATATCATCAGATCTTGTCATGATGAACTAGGAGGAGGTCATTAATCAAATCAAAGAACCATACACAAAATCTTAGGAGTAGGATACTATTGGCCTCACCTTCATTAGCAAATAAAAAAATATGTCAGACATTGTGATGCTTGTCAGAGAATTGGACAACTTACTCTTTGAATAGAGATGCCTCTGCACCCTCATCCTCAATTGGTTTTAAAATAATTTGATAAATGGGGAATTGATTTTATAGGTCATGTGAATCCTTCTTCCAGAGGAAAAGAATATCTCTTAGTATGTACAGACTATGTGACCAAGTAGGTGGAAGTGAAAGTATTAACTCATGTAAGAGAAGAGATGGTAGTTGATTTCTTATATTTCAAAATCATGCAAAGATTTGGTGCTCCAAGAGAGATAGTCCCAGATCAAGGACTACAGTTCATGTCAAACATGATAAATAACTTCATGCAAGTATATCAAACTTAACATAGGAGAACATCTCCATACCATCCATAAGATAATGGGAAATTTGAAGTCACCAACAGAGAATTAGAAACCATTTTAACTAAGGTTGTTGATTCTAGCAGAAAGTATTAGATATATAAGGTACTAAAAGCTATTTGAGCCTATAATACTACTTGGAAAACAATAACTACATTTTCACCTTATGAATTGTTTTATGATAAGAAGCCCTTATTCTCTGTTGAATTTGAATTATAAACTTTGAAAATAGATGTAGAAGTAGGGATTGAATTAGAGGAAATATATAAATCAAGACTCTTATAGCTCAATTAACTTGATTAGATGAGGATGGAAGCATTACAAAGAATTGAATTGGTACAATATCAAAGAAAAATTTGGCATGATTCACTGATCAAGCAATGGAAGTTTCAAAAAGGATATTGGGCACTATTGTTTGATTCCAAATTTCAATAGTTTAAAGGAAAACTACAAATGAGGTGGTTGGGACCTTATCAAATTGAGGAGGTCTTTGAAAATAGTTCTATTAAGCTAATACCTATTGATGATAGTAGAAGAGATATGTTAGTCAATGGACATAGATTGAAGCTTTATCAAAACCTCTCAATAAAGAAGAATTTATTCAAAAGGTGAAAGATCAAGTAGCCTTTTTCGAGGACTCTACTTCTTCTAGGGAAACTACTTCAAATCAAGTAGCTATTCTAGAGGACTCTGCTTCTTTCAGAGAACCTGCTCCTTGATGATTTAAAAAAAACAAAACAAATAAAATTATATATATATATATATATATAATAAAAATATCAATAGTTAAAATCCTTTCAGGGACACTATTGACAATGCATGCCTAGAAAACTAGCTTGCTAGCTAGCTATACATTGCAAAAAGGGCTTTGAATAGAAAACCAACAATGGCTAGCCAAAGGGAAAAAACTATATATATATATATATATATATATATATATATATATATATATAATCTCATCATGTCACTATGATTGGTCTTCTCCATGCAATATAAGTTATTCTTTCAACACCTGTTGACTAATCCATGCAAACTTATTTGTGCAGGACAAATGGTGAGTAAAGGATAAATATAAGGTCAAAAGTAAGTGACACATATATTCTATTTATTTATGTTTAGTTAACTTATTATCTTTGATTTAATTAAGGTATATTCTATGGAGATGACCCAAACTTTAGCCTTCTGAAATGGAATGACATGACACATACCATAATGGATAAGCATGCAAACAAGCTTCTAATGGTGTATGGATAAGTGTGCATCTTTGGTATAATCAATTACATCATAAATACTTATAATGATGCGACATCATAAAGGGATTCTAAATTAAATGATAAATTTCTATTACCATCAAAGTGCCACATCATAATTTTATCCCATTTGTAATAAATTGACAAAATAGCTGTCACACTCCATAGAAACATGTGATGTTGAACTGTATAAAGTAATCATATCAAGCATGGACTCATGAAGTTGTAAAATTTCATACAAAACATTTCTTTTCTATAGACCCTTAGTGATTGTTGCCTGCAAATTTCAATAGAAGCTGGTCTAAACCCTAATCTGAGTTAAATAAATAGAGTTGTTTATAAATCCAAGTAGAAATGGGACAAAGAATGAGATCAGAGCTAAAAAATGGAACAAAGTTTCACAAAGATAAAGCTTCTATAGCTATATTTAAAACAAATAATTAGCTAACTTTCATTGAAAATTTCTAGGGTTCCCACAAAACAATGGTAAGATAATTCATCACTAATCTCACCCCTGTGTTTTTAGTTGTTAAAGGCATTTTTATTCCTATTTCAACTCAAACTATAAGTCAAATCATACAAGTTCTAGAAGAGGGAATGAGAGTGATGGGAAAAATTCCATTTAGTGATTTAATCATTTAATTTAATGGTAATGAGTAGACTAAGACTTTGTGTTTAATATATTTCAAGGGAAAATCAAAAGGGATTCATAGAAATTCACTTCTTGAAACTTGAAAATCTGTAGCCAAGTGGGTACTCAAGTATATCATTTGTGAGGGGAAAAATAATATTTTAGGAGGAGACACCATGAAAATATTAATACACTTTAAGTATGGGAGGAAAAACCCTCATTATAAGATTAACCTCCCATCCTTCTTGTATGGTGCCCTTCAAATTATGACTACAACTCTTAATGATGCACTAAAGCACCATGGCCTTATTCACCTAATTATCGAACATCACTTCCTTCGGTAAGGACAAGAGGTCTAGGAGGAATTTCATAATAGTATTCCAAATTTTACTGCACAAGAAACCTCAAATTTACCATAGGAACATTCATCTCCACTAATTGCATCAGTTGAGAAAACAATTCCAAAGAAGAAATCATAGACTGTAGTCTCAATAGAAATCCCTTCTTATTCTTCTTCAAGAAGAATCACAAGGTCTCAAATCCCTGTAGTTTCAAGGTCCCCATAAGAACCTTAAGAATTTGTAGTGAAACTAATTCTCTTGTGAGGAACAATAAAATTGAAATGAAAGGTTGCTACAGAACTTGAGAAGATTGAGGGTTTGATGGTTGAAAAAGAAAGACAACTGAGTGTAGCTCAGAGAGTGATCAAAAGAAGGAGAAGGTTAATTCTAATAGATGAAGATGAACAAGAGGATAAAGACATTCTAGATAGTCTTAGAAAGTTATCTCATTCCTCCATACATCAAAGTATCCCTAAAACTATAGATGTTGAAGAAACTCCTTTCAAAAGGAACTCTCCAATCATAATAGAGAAGCCAATTGCAGGAGAAGAGCCACTCACAATAGAGGAATCAAGTATGGTGGGACAACCACATGTTTTAGTTGAAAATGCAATGAATAAAGGAAAAACTATATGCACAAATGAGAAAGGAGAGTCATCTAATCTAAATGATCCTATTATGTATTTAACCTTGAATCTTTCTCAAGCTGAAGCTCTAGAGAAACAAAAAATAACTAACATCACTGACTTGATCAGTCAATTGCAAAACAAGGATCATCTTAACTCATTATTGGTGGAAAAATTAGACACAACATCTGCCAATCATGTAGCAAAAGTTCATAGATTAGAATAAATAATAAAGAAAAATGAAAGTGAACAAATGTACCTCTAGATATATGTAGAAAATATGAAGAAGGAGAATAGGAGATTGTAGATTTTGGTAAACTCTTCCAAATCACATTCTAATGTTTCACCTTCTCCTCCTAAGGTATTTGTTGACCAAAGTTGTCAAATTAGTTGTCCATGTATTCTTAACTTGTAAATGCTAAATCAAATTGAAGAAGAATATTCCATACTTAAATACAAAAACAAAGTTGTAACTTTTTCAAATAAAATAGTGGAAAATGAAAAGAAAGAATTAGAAGCTAAGGTCCAAGATTTAGAAGAAAATTTGTAGGATGCATGTAAATTAGGAGAATCTCTTTTGTCATGTAGGAATCCTTCTCCTACATATAGTTTTTTTTATTTGAACAATTTTACACATGGTAATTTCTGAGGATCTCTTTTCATCTTCCTTACAAGATTTTATAGCCAACAACATTTTTGAAAATGTTTTATAGTGTTGGACCTGATCAACAAGATTTGCTTTGTAAATTTTATTTACATGATTTGATCATAGGAGACCATGAGCAATTTACATGATTTGATCATAGGAGACCATGAGCATAATAAGTTCTTGATAAACCTTCATGTAGGAGAAGTTCAACTGAAGGCATTACATTCTACATTCAAAAATCAACTAACATGGAAAACCAGATTTGAGGAGTATAAAAATCATGCTAAGACTATAGGATTGTGTATCAGACTAGCCTTTCCTATTCCCAAATTGATAAGAAAATTTTTCAATTGTGCTTGTTTAAGTGATGAAGTTAAAACTCATTATTTAAAAGCTTTATATGATTGTGTTATTTCTTTTAACTTGTTTTCAAGATAGAGTTTTGATTTAGTGGTGATTGCAAGTGTGAAAAGGTGGGACCAACTTTTAGTGTCTCTTAGAAGATGAGAGGTCATGTCTCCAAAAAAATTAAGATGGAGTATGAAGAGAGCTACCTCAATTTTGGAAATATTAATAGAGGTCATAAACTCTGGGGGAGAAAAGAAATGGATTAGCATGAGATATAAACTCCCTTTGTTGATCATACCTATTCCAAGATGGCAGAGTCAGGCTCCATAATCAGAGGAGCAATTCAATATATGGAAACAAATGATTCAAGAACATCAGGGGTTTACAAGAAATTTAGACAAACATATAACAGATGAATTTGATGACTATGATTTGAGTCAGAGCGTGGAAATTAGATGCCCGAGCTATGAATGCCAATGAATGTTTGTAATGGGACTTACAAAGGTAAACCCTGGGGGAGATGATGAGCTCAGAATATGGCTCATTATTGACATGTTATTTCCATCAATTCATATCTCTAAGGATATTAGATTATGAAAATCATATTTTTAGATAGCTATTACATGGAAAGTAGATATTTTTCTTATTTATATTGAACCAAAGACTAAACCTTTAATTTGTAATTAATGTCTAATATATAACATGTTTTAGTCATTTTTTTTTGAAGAATGATCAGGAAGAAGACACAATTGATGTATAGTGAAATTTAAATTTTAATCTCCATCCAATAGAACTATAAATTCACATAGATGGCTTGTTTCTATGGACTCCATAGGCTTGTTTCTATGGACTTTGTAGGCTTGTTTCTATGGACTCCATAGGCTTATTTTTATAGACTCCACAAGCTTGTTTCTATAGACTCTACATGCTCATTCCTACCGACTCTATAGGGTCAATTCTATGGATTTTGTAAAAATAAAGCTACAAATGGGGAAGCTATCATCTAGATAGGATGAGAGAGAATCATTTTAGTTGGAGTGAAATGAGGAAAATACCCACCTATTGTTTTGTAGGCTTTGATTTTGATAAATTTGTATATATTTTGATCTTAGGACTATTATAAGATAGTATATCTATTTCATTGGAATAATTAGATCTCTTGGAAATCTAATCTCCTATTTTTGGATAAGTGTATCGACCAAGGAATCCTATCTCTTTGCATCTTATTTTGAGTTGATTATATTAGTATAAAATGTAAAACTTTTGTTATTAAAAAGATAATATATGAAAGATACGTATAAGCATATTACAAGTTGTAGACAAATTGTAATCATTTCAATTGTATGAATTATCACTTTAGTTTCTAGCATTGATTAATCTTTGTTCCTAAGTCTGAGAGGAGCAAGGGCCCACTCTCCTTGGAACCAGTAATTGTGTATGGTACTTATGTTATGTTATATTAACTCTTTTTTATAACTAATTATAATTTTAATAATTTTTTCATTCATTCATAAAACATAAAAACAAATTCACAGTTTAAAAGGCATTTCCTTATTCCAAAGCCATTTCCTTTCTAAGCAAAGTGTGTTTTCTTTTACAGCAAACATGTGAAGCAAATTTCCTTTTTAAGTTAAACATCTCCATTTCCATGCAAGCATAAATAGGAGTGTGATTTTACTTTCAAGAAAAAGAGTGGATTTATTTAATTAAATATTTACATCTTTTCCTTTTTAGCAAAAGTATTCAAAGTTGAAATAGGACCATCAAACACTCCCATAAGCAGACTTCTAGATCTACCATCCTACACCTTACTACAGATAGCTTTGGACACCAGCCCTGGTTGATAAGACATCAATTGAACATTGATTAAATGAAGAGTTAAATGACACTCGTCATAGAGGATATATTATTATTATATTTTCATAAACAACATGTGTCTAAATTAGCATTCAAATGCTTACAAGGATTAAATAAAAATGATGATGAGTCTATTTGAGATTATTCTATATGATTTAAAGATGCATTTTATTATTTAACATACTGACCCTAAAATTTGGAACTAAAATTCATATTCATTAGAGGTATTATTTCTCCACTTAAAGAAATAACATTGAATAATAATTATGTTTATTTCAATAGCTTATATCTAGATGTGAAAAATATGCATGTGAGCTAGTCAACAACACTCCAACACTAAAAACATCTTCTCTAAAAATTAATTTTTTTTATAACATGCTTACAAAAAAGTGAATTTTTAAAATAATATTATATAAGTAGTAGTTAAAATCCAAATAATTGTATAAACCAATTAGTAAAGTTGAAAAATCAAATAGAAACATCACAAAATCAATCCAAATTCTTCAACATCAAGATAAACCTACAATACTTTTGTCGATGTTATTGGAAAAGAAACTAAATACATTACCTACTACTAGACATTGATCAACAACACATCTCCTAAATAAAGAAGGAAACCAATTTTTTTTTTTTAATCATAGAATCATAAGATATGATATAAAATATTATACTACATTAAATGAACAAATTCAAAAGTAAAAACATGAGGACATCATTAGCATAGTGAAAAATCAACCAATTCTTTCTACTACAATAATTCAACAAGTATTACTTACAATTATAGAAAGAAAAAAATATCCTCACTTAAATTATTTAATGATCATAATATTCATTTATGGAGCTTATTTTAGGCATAATAATATTGACCGTACACAAAAATAAATTTAGTTTAATGTAAGATTATTATCACAAATTAGATATATTATCAAAGACTTACATCCTAGTGAACATTAGAGAGCATCCTTGGGATACAACATATTTTCAATCACTTGTGATATCAAATTTGTCCTTACAAAGGTTTGGGTCATGCCTCATTAATATCGACAACCATTTACATTTGGAAAATTATGGTTAATACAAATTCAAGCCACAATAAATCATAATCAATAAGTAAATACATTATCCCATGAAGGGATATTAGTTTACACACCACATGATAGTGATAATGAGTAACTAATATATGGAGAAGAAGAGCATGCTATGTAATTATATGACTATCAAACTTTAAATTATGACAAATATTATTTATACAATAAATTTTGATCATTATATTATTATAAACATTTCAAACACACACACACACACAAAGACACATGATTGTATATAATTTCTAATTTTTTTTGTATCTTACTCTTTTATTTAATTTAATTTGTGAGCGATTGATCCTTTATTCTATGCCCTTGGATTTCATTGGCTTTTTGGGCCTCTTGGTCATCCTATTTTCAGCTCCTAGTTTTGATTAACTCAAAAGAAGAGTCAATTGTGCTCAAACATGCCATGTTCCTCTATGTCAATATAGTTTACACTAACATATAACAATTTTTAGACAAGTTAAACTCCTATAATTGGATAGAATCTTTGAACACTAATATCCTAGTTGGTTGAGCTTGTTCTTTGAAATTTTATGCCTAGAAATTACGTTTTTAGAAGCTTGAGACTTGATACAACTAATTTCTAGTTGTCTCAATCAGTTTCAATGTGTCAAAAATTGCATGTTCATGAGAAGTATCCACTTTTTCAATCCATTTTAGTATCACATGCCACATCTTTCAAAAAATGTACATTTGATGAGATGAGAGAGTATATTCACCATTTGGCATACTCTTATTATTCTTTCATGCTTCCTAATTTCAAAATGGGGGCATATTTATCATGTTTAATCTTTTCAATATCTCCAAGTAAATTAATATCATAGACACATGTTGTGATTTGTTTGTATCTCCTTCATCTTCTTATATGTTTGACAACTTTATTCATTTTAGGTTTAGCCTATTATTTTCTAAAAATGTCAAAATAAAAAACATTCAAAATATATAAAAATACAAAATTAGGATCTAGACATGATTGGAAATCTAATATACATATTTAAATATGTTATTTATCTTAAAATTAATATATATCATATTCATTTATATCATACATACATTTCATATGTATTTATGAAGTGTATTGTAGAACATAAATGCATTTATCATGATTAATATGTTAGACTCTCCTCTACCATTTGACCTTGCCAAGTTGGGGCCATATTATTCATAGGTGATAGTATGCAAGTGTTATAATTATATAACTATATACTATTGAGCTTTTAATTTGATATTAATTTATTGATAACATTTATATATTACATAGAGTACGTGTTTAGACACTTAAAAAATGTACACAACAATTCTAGGCATTGAACGATCCCCTAAAACACATTGAGACCCCCTAGGGACTCTTCCACAACCCTTCGACCAAAAACCATACTTCAAGTTATTTGACTAGATAAATCGATTAACTAACCCACCCTTGACCAAACTTAAACCTTTTACCCTCAACTATCAATGATCACCTTATCCACTAACAGTTAGGCTTGACCACTGTTGATCAAGGTCCCACTGCCTGAATAGTGAACTCTATTCAACTCAAAATTACTTTTTTATATTTATCTTGTCTAATTCATATGCAAGCCAATGCATGTGAAAGATAAATTTAAACTAATTTTTGAACCTCTTGATAACCTATTTTTTCACCTCTCCTTCCTTCCATCAAGAAGAGAGGAGGAGGAGGTGAAAGGGAGCCAGGATCAATCAATATAGAATCAATTGATCATAACCCATGAATAAAATTAGATCAAACCAGTGAACCAACAAGTGTGATAGAGATCTGAAGCAATGCCATCCATTAGTCAATAACCAAGTATCATTGCTCCACTAAAATTTCTCCAAGCTTTACGAACATACCACCTTGACCCTTCTTAAGATCAACAACCAACAAGATAAGTATATATTCTCACTAATTAGTTACTTTTTTTATGTTTCATAACCAACCTAGCCCAAACTCACTTTCTAGATTCACATTCTATAACCTCATCAACCAATTTTATTGAACAAGATCAAAACCTATAGTAACTGCTAATGGTCACCCTAATCACTGATGGTCACTATGTGGCAAATAAAGAAAAAGTTATTTTCACCTTATAGACCTCAACTAAATCTCAATTTCAGATCCCCTACCTGATCATAAAGCCTCATATTAATTTTTGGACCATACCTAATTTATTTAGTATTAATATTAATTTGTTTATTTCTATAATTAGTCAAATTCACCTATTTATTTATCAAGAACTTCTTGTATTTCATTATAGTATCTTCTCTTATTTATGTAAGTACTTTATCTTTTGATTTAAGAAATTTATTATCTAAAAGTGTGGATTAGCATCCTCTAAGGAAGCTCATGCTTCTTGGATCTAGCTTGTTAGGCAATCCAACCAACTATCTAACTAATCAACCATTTATTTAGTACTTTCTTATCTATAGGTCATTCCTCCTAACCTAAAGAGGAGAATCTACAACCATCTGGATCAACACACATACAACATATTAGGTTCTACTAACCATACCCTTCTCTAATTTCTTTTTTATTTTTTCCAAAGAATTTAAGAAAAATTTCTCTAAAACATTTTGTCACACCTAGTGGGACCCTTGAGTCTTTTCCTGGGTTCATAGTTAAATCTAGGTACATATTATCCTTATTTTTTACTCATATAATGAAATCAAAGTTTCAATTTGGGATTAAAAATGACTTCATACATCTAATCAAATTAGTTCTCTAGTTCAAGCATCAAATATTGACATAAGGCCCAAATGGGATTTCATTACCTAGTAGTTACCTTTCACGACCATCCTACTTGGATTTAATTACCAAGGGGAGTACTAAATTAGTTCTCTAGTTGAGTATAATATATAGCAATCAATATATCTTGGCTAATCACTTAACACCCTTATCACTACAGTGTGTGAATTGATAGGGTAGGCCCCAATATCAAGCCACCTACTAATTTACAATACAGATCCCTTTGAGAGGTAAAACACAACATGAAACCAACCATAGACTTGTTTTCTAATACCCTCTCTACAATCCAATTTGAGTCACATAATTCTTAAATATTAAGGCATAATCCGTAAGAGAGACTAAAAATAACCTTAGGATTTTAATGTGTTTTAGTGTGTTTTATTTCGTTAACATTTTCTTATCTTCTCTTTGTTTAAGTTATGAGACTACTTGTATCTTATTTTTCCTATCTACATGGTTTTTAATAGACAACAACTAA
Source organism: Torreya grandis (assembly GCA_037957365.1). NCBI lineage: Eukaryota > Viridiplantae > Streptophyta > Pinopsida > Cupressales > Taxaceae > Torreya > Torreya grandis. Next base: position 122,755 of record JARHVA010007502.1, on the reverse strand, counting down.
GAAATCAAGGAAACTAGGACCCACCTCCTAATCATACATCTTCCTCTTCTCCCTCATCCATGGATTACATCTCAAATGTAGATAATTCTCCTCATCCTTCTAGGAGCCCTACCATCCTTTAGATGATTGCCTAAGGTGATCCATATTTTTTCACCTTTTTGGATAACAACCCCATAGCTCTCTAGCATTATCTTAACACCATATCTCATCATACCCCTACTTTGGTTCTATCTATTGACCCCTCCTATGGCATGCCATCCAACCTTATGGGTAACACTTATATGGACACCATCTCTACCTAACCTTTAGTCACACATGCATCATCCTCTACCAATAACCTTACCGATACCACCATCCAAAACTAACCCACCTGGCCAAGCAATTCCCAAGAACCTTCTTCCCTAACTAATAACCCTCCTAGTGTAGGATAAACCTAACCTTTGGGATCCAACACTTCCCTACCATAGGATTACCCTCTACTAGTGTCACCACCATCACTCTCATTTCTAACCTACCTACCTCCACTCCATTTTAGAGCTTGGTGGTTCCCATACCTTCCACCCTTCCACCCACCACTACCAAAGTTACCACCTACTCTCTATCTACTAACCCAACCATACCTCCTTCTCAACCTATGTTAATCTATCAATAGGTACCCATTGCACCAAACCAAAGCTACATCCCTAACCCATAACGTTATATACCTATACCTTCCACCCAACCACCTATCTCCACACATTCATAGTGACATCATCCCCACCACCTATAACCACATACTAACATGTGGCAACCTCTCAACCCCCACCAACTATATATATATTTCACCTACCCAAACCCAACATAACCTACCTTATAACCATGGGGGTGTGTAACCCCAAACCAACCATATCAAAAAGTTGATGGATAAAATTACTACTTTGGATTTATCCATTTATGGATCACATAATATTTTTTCATGTGATCAAATATGTAATGAACCAATTCACCCATACATCCCCATTTGACCATATCCTCCTCAATGTGAACTTTAAAGTTTTCAAATTTTTAGAGTAAGGAGGACCCTCAATATCACCTGAGAGTATTTAAGCATTCATGTTATATGATTTGCTATGATGATTCTCTCTTTCTTCATACCTTCACCATGTCTCTATCAAGTCTATCACTAGATTGGTATAGTTCTACTACAAAGAACTCCCTCTTTTATTTTTCCCAACTAGCTCAAATTTTCTTAAAACACTTTTCTATAAACATCTTTAAGAAAGTCTTCATCACTGATCTTTACTCCATTTAACAATTTGATGATGAATCCATTGTTGACTTTGTATCCTGTTAGATAATTTTGATAAACCAAATCTCCTTATCTATACCCCAACTTGAGATAATTAAACTCTTTACCTAGGCTTGTGCCAAACACATTTCCTCTATGCTATAGGTTTAGAGCTTTAGGACCTTTGATGAGGATTTTACCATGGAAAAAAACTAGAAATTAGAGCCATTGATGAGGGGAAGTTGAAATTGAGAAAAAATAATTCCACCTTCGAATAAAATGAGGCTTCCTTCTCTAAACCCAACAACCAAACCAACACTAACTCCAAAAATAAAGGAATTGCAAATACGGTTGTCCTTAAGGCCACCCTTCCACCCATTGTCAACCAATCTAACTCTTCTAATTTCTATAATCAAAACACTAAGAACCCAAACCACAACACCCAAAAGAAATTTACTCTAATTAGGGAGTCATATTCTTCAATCTTAGAGAGATTTTAAAAATCCAATATCATAGAACTCCCTCTGATAAAAAATCTATAACAATTTGATTCCTCTCATCTTGTACCTAGTTGGTACAAAGAGAATGAATTGTGTGCCTTTTATAGAGTCATTAGACATGATGTTAGTAGGTGTATTACCTTCAAGAACATTGTCCAAACTCTCATTGATAAGTGGAAACATGTGTTGGATAACCGCAATGCACCCCCAAACTAGTCACTTGACATATTCAAACAACCATTTCCAATCCACACTCCTTCTGCCAATAGTAAAAACAAAGTATAATCCTCTCATGCTTATGAGTCCCATACTATCAATATGGTTCTTGGTGAACATACCATAGAGAAGACCATCTAAAAAATCACCTCTTACCCTACTCCACTTATTGAGGTATTGAAGCCACCAACCTCTCTTTTGATATGCACATCAGAGGAGGGAACCATTCCTACTTTATCATTTTCCTCAATCATACAATAATACACTCTTCCTCTAGTGATCACTCATAAGGAATAAACCACTTTACCTACACCTTATACCAAGGAATTAACTCCTTAAACCTTAGAAATTGGTAATTAGGAAAAAGATGAGGTAATCATTCCTTACACTCAACCCTTGGGTCTATCCTTTAAATCCACTACCAGGGGATCTAAACCCATCTATAAACCATTCTCTAGAATAGTTAAAAACCTTGAATTTATATCTGACTCTAACTTAGATTGTGTCACCTTTATTTAATAGCTTAGGCTCTCATATAGAACCAAGGAAGAGCCTTCATTATCAAAATGACCTACCCTTTCCACTATCAAATCCACTATCACTAAAACCCAAACATCTCACACCTCTACCCATTGAACTATAGTAGCACCATTAGAACTAAACTCACCCAAAACCACCAAATCACATTTTACAATTCTATCCAGACCCACCAAGAACCTTGGCATATTTTATTCATAACATTACTCACTCATTAGTAAATTTGGTTTTAATCCCACTAAACCTATCAAATAAACCCCAAGTTAAGCCAATAAAGAAGGCAAAACCACCTAAGAGCCCAAAAACCAAAAATCTACCTCCCCTCTCCACTTTTCCATCTATTTTGGGACCTCATCCCTCTACCTTAATTGAGAAACCAACCATCACAGTCAAAACTCAACCACCACTTCTAGTCATGCCATCACTCCTACTTTCATCCATACATATTTTCATAGAACCACCCATGAACATACCTCTTATATCCCAATAGTTAATAAACAAACCATTGATTTCCTAAATATCTACCCCAAAACCTTCTAACCCCAAACTCTCAACCTCTCTACCAAAATTGAAATTTTTTTCCAAGAATGCTTATTTACCTAAAACTTTTACCACCTAGCCCACTCCTAAAATTACTTCCACCTCAACTACCAAACCTAATACATCCAACATTTTTCCACTATTGCCTAAATCTTATTCAACCTTCATACACAAGATATTGAAAGCATCTTGCCTAACCTTGCTACCTATTAGACCATTTGACCTACATACTCCTAAACCATGTTGGTATATGAAAAACTAGTATGTTCATACCATAAGACACATGGGAATGACATAGAGAATTTCGAGGCCCTACAAGTGATAGTCCATCAATTATATCATGAGGATGACTTATTATTAAATGAGCCCCTTATGATCCCAACACCAATCCAAGAACCAACAACCATCAACCAACATCTACCTACTCTTTCACTCTCACCTTAGAGTGAAGAGGAACTAAATAAATCATCTATCCTAACTCCTCCCCCAATCCATACCATCCATATGGTCACATGATCATAGACCCAACTAAAAGATAAGGGAAACCCAAAGGTGTCCATTTTATTGACATATCCCTCTTCCACCACCTAACCACCTAACCAATGCCAAGCACATGTACCTTCAACTAAACCCAAAGTGTCCATCTATGGACCCACTCACTCTAATCCATCTGAATCATTTGAATGAGTAGTTTTGAAATAGCTTCACAAAATGTTGGTAAAGATGAATTTGTATGAACTAATTAATACCTCACCCTATCACCACCAAGTGATGATAGATGATTTGAAATCCATAGAGGTATAGCTAGAAGACCTACAACCTCTAGCATCCTTTATTAAAGCTCTTCAATTTTCCAACCTTGTTACCTTTAAGGATTTGAAAATACCCTCCATCCATTTAGATGACCTCGATCTTCCCCTATTCATTACCATATACATCAACCAAACTTGCATAAAGTGGGTTATGATTGATAGGGGAGATAGTATCAAAATTATATCCTCCCATGTGTACAACCAACTCAAATTACATAAGAATATTATGTCTAAAACTTCAATAGTGCTTTTTTCCTTAAATGATAACATAGACATGAATTTAGGAATTGTTATCCTTCACATTTGACTTGGACCCCACATGCTTCTTGAGCTTTTGTATGTAGTAGGAGAGTTCTATTAAAACATATTAATAAGATGACTTTAGATTCATTCCATGGGTTTTGTTCCATAAAACTTACATTTATGCATCAAATTTGAGCATGAAGGTCAAGTTGTTACCATACAAGCTGATCTGAGTCCTTTCACATCATGAAACATGATGTATCGACCCAATGACATTCTCCTTCCTTTATCCAACAAGCATTCATCAATAAAATATGAAGCTCTATATCCCTCTACCATCAAATCCTATACCATTTCATCTATTCCTTCCACTAAAATCCCCATAATGGATCCTTTGGAATCAACTTTCTAATGTCTTTCATTGGGGGAATATAACCTTCTGACCCTTGATGTTTTCCCTACTCCCCAAGAGTATGGGAACCTCGACCACCAAAATAATTATGACCCTAATATCAAAACCATTATTTATTTTGGACCCTAAACTTGTCAAACCAATTTTATCTATGGCAGACGTGATACACCCATTGACACTTTTGTCACCTCTTTTTCACCTTGACCATTCACGTCCAACATCTTCTATCTAGACAAACTAGACTTTGTGTATACATATTTTTATAGGTTTATTTAGAAAATATTTGGTCTAGGTCAGTATGAACATGTGTCTCATGAGTTAATTTCAATCAAAACCCAAACTCCTCATGAAAATCATGGCCTCGATTTCATGCCACCTAAACAACAATCCAAGCCACCTTCTATTACCATTATTAACAAGGAAATCCCATCCTCACCATCCATTCCACCATTGATAGTTGAGGATTCTTACATCATCCCCCCTAACTTTTTTATTTTAATCAACATGATTATCCTTATACCCTTAACTTATCAAAAAGATAGGGCAACCATAACCATTCCTCTAACATATCCTATAATGATAGGAGATGACTCTCCTACCATTAATACCATTCAATGTTAAGATGATGATTCCATTCTCACCTATCTTGGTGAAAAATATTCCTTTATCCATAAATATCTTATTCCTAAGAATTCAACCATATTGAATGAATCCACCATATATATCAACTTAGGCACTCTAGATGACCTGTGCATTATCAAAATTGGCCAATCACTAAATTCTAAGGAGCTCTAAGACTTCCCATCCTTCCTATAATACCAAAACATAGCATTTATTTGGTCTTATAGTGACGTGCCAAGAATTAACCCTTACATCACTATGCACAACATATTCACCAACCACAATGCCAAGCCTATTATGGAAAACCATTGATGAATTCACCCTTACATAACCCTTCTTGTCAAAGAATAGCTTTAACATCTCCTATCCATCAACTTCATTCAACCCATTAACTATCCCAAATGAGTCTCAAATTTCATACCTATCACCAAATTCATAGGGATACTTTGAATTTGTGTAGAATTTTATGACCTTAACCTTGCTTACTCAAAGGATGATTTTCCTCTACAAACATTGATCAGCTAGTTGATCTTACAACTAGCCATGAGATGTTATCTCTAATGGATGGATTATTGGGTTATAATCATATCTTAATTTCCCCAAAAGATCAACACAAAATTTCCTTCATCACCCCATGGAGGGATTTTTGTTGTAGGGTCATGCCTTTTGGATTGAATAATGCTAGTGCAAACTACCAACATGTTATAACCTAAATCTGCCATGCCCTTATTCACAAAATTATCAAAGACTATGTTGATGACATTATTGGGAAATCCAAATGTTTTAAAGGCCATTTATCCATTCTTAAGATTATTTTTGAGTGACTCATCCATTACCATGTCCACCTTAACCTTAAGAAGTATGTTTTTGGGGTCTTATCAAGAAAGCTCCTTGGATTTATCATCTCCCTTTGGGTCATCAAAGTTGATCTAAATAAAATCAAAGAAATCCTTGACATGACTCTTTGTACCCACCTCAAACAACTCTGTACCTTGAAATAGAAGCTCTAATCCATTCATCACTTTATCTCTTAGCTCTCAAATTGATACCAACCCTTCCATCACCTTTTGAAGAAGGATGTATCTTTTAAGTCAAATAATGACAATGAAAAGGCCTTTGATTCACTTTAAAAATACCTTTTATCCCCACCTATCCTCATTCCTCCCAAGTAAGATCAACCCTTTTACCTTTATATCTCTACCACCAACCACTCTTTTTGGGTAATGTTGGCTCATCAAAATGAACAACATAAAGAGCAATCCATCTAAGACATTAGTTACACCCTTATAGAGTACAAGAATAGGTAAACCCATATTGAGAAGCATTTACTTGCTTTTGTCTTCATGGCCACCAAAATTTTCCACTACCTTATAAACCACAAGACCTATGTCATAACCAATATTGACCCACTCAAGTATATGCACTCCAATCCATACCAAAACCAATGTATGGTCAAGTGGCTCATGATTTTAGTTAAGTTTGACCTTGAGTTTCTTTATCAAAAGTTAATTAAAGGGAAAGTCATTACTAACCAATTAGATGATGCACCCTTAGTTTCCTTATGAGTCCATCATAACCCTCTCTTAGGTAGACTTCAGCGATCAAGTGACCATGCTCTTCAATGGATCAAAGTGTCAATGTGGTGGGGGAGCTAGTGTCATCCTTATTCCCTTTGATGTTGAATCTATTACATTATCCTTTAAGCTATATGTTCAATGTATAAACAACATGGTTTATTATGAAGCCCTAGTGATAGGCCTCCAAACTACATTAGCCTTGGAAGTCAAAATTATCAACATCTTTAGTGACTCTCAACTCATGTTCAATCAAATCAATATCTATTATCAGTACAACAATGATGTTTTATAATAGTGAAAATAATTAGCTAACATAATCTTAGCATCATTTAAACACTGCCATATCCAAACAACTTCATGATTTATGAACAAGTTTGCTGATACAATGGCTTCCCTCGATTCTTAGATCCCATCTGCACCTTATGACTCTAAGATATCTTTCATTATCCATCAACTTACCTATCTCTCATTTATAAAATCAAACTCTCCCACTATATTTAATGTGGAAGAGACCCAACTTAACCTTTGGTATCAATAGATCTTCAACTATCTCAACCTTTCCATCATTCCTTCTGGTCTTTTTAGGAATGTTCAAAGAACATTTATTTATATTACCTCACATTATACCATAATAGAGGGATTTAATTATAAACTTGGATTTTATGGTCTCCTCTTCTATCTCATACATAGTCATGAAGCATCTCATGCTATTAGAGAAATGCACAATTGGATCTATGGAAGACACTTTAGTGGCCTAGCTATCACTAAACACATCTTTCACCTTGGCTATTATTGGCCCACCATTAACCAAGATTATTGTGATTATGTGAAAAAGTGTGTCAAATGTCAGTAACATGCCAATTTACATCATGCACCTATCCATAGTATTTATATATCCACATATTTTTGGCCCTTCTCACAATGAGTTTTAGACCTTATTGGTGAAATTAACCCCCATTCTTCATAGCGACACCATTCTATCATCACTGTGACTGAATATTTTACCAAATGGGTAGAGGCTATTCCTCTTATCTCAACTAAAGCCAAAAATATTATCAAATTTATGAGCCATCACATCATCTATTATTTTGGTGTTCTTTATAAAAATATCCCCAACAATGGCAAGCCCATTAAAAACAAACATGCCTAATGTCTTTATGATGCATTCAATATCAAATTAATTTTCTCATCACCCTAACATCCATAAGCTAATGGATAGGTATAATCCTCTAATAAAAATTTCAATAACATACTAACTAAAATGGTTAATGCATCGAGTCAGGATTGGCATTTACACACCCCCTTCACCTTATGGGTATATCACACTAGCATTTAAACACCTACAGGTACTACCCCTTTCTAGTTTTTAGAAAAAAGGTTGTCTTGCCTCTTGAAGTTGAAATTCCTTGTCTTTATATATCCTTTCAAAATCTCATCTATGAGAGTGATTATCATCAAGAACATTTATCCCAACTTGAGCTACTTGATGAATACCATTTAGTAGCACTCACTCATCTTCATGTTTATCAAGAGAAAATCAATCATGCTTATAACAAACACCATAAAGTGCAAGAATTTAATATCGAAGAGCTCATCCTCAAGGAAAATCAACATGTCACCAATATAGAGAAAAATAATTGAGGCAAATTTTCTTTTAATTGTCTTGGACCTTATATCATAATGTACAAGTATGGAGCAAGAGCTTACCAGTTATCCTCTCTTGAGGGGAACCCAAAACCTAATCCCATCAATGCTTCATATTTGCATCCTTTCCTTTGTTAAAATAGGATCAAACTCACCTTTTTCTAGCTTAAGATCATCCCTTATTATTTAAACCAAATTCATCTTCTTATTTTAAGAACAACCAATTAAAGCCAAATCATGTGATTATCTATCATAATCATAGCCTAGTCTTAAACAATGGATACTATGGCTCTACCCATGACATGATTATCATGGTAATTTTTTCTCTTTTTCTAAGATAGATTCTCATGATCATTTTTACCTAAACCCCTTTCACACCTACTCAACCTTCTTGTGCTTTTAGTTTTGCCTTTATAGAAGGAAAACCTTTAAGCCTATATAAGTAAGTCTATGCCAAAAAAAAATCAAATGAAATAAATAAAAATCATATGGGTCATTCTTATCATCCACAGACTACTCCCTTGAAGGACAAATATCAAAAAAATATCAAAATTTGTCAATATAAGGTAGACTACTCCCTTGAATCATAACAATCAAAAATTCATGAATAAAGCACACAACATAAGACCACTTCCTTGAAATATGGATGAGTCAAGCATTTTTCAAATGCATAGCAATTTCTTGGAAGCTTCCCACATTGATCAGCTTCCCTAACCTCTCCAAAATAATAATAACATAGAAAGAGACCCATTATTAAACATAAATAAAAAAACATAGGTTGGAAGATGCAATTGGGTTTAATAAGTAGACTTCCCACATCAATTAGTTTATACATTATAGGATATATACCCATTTATATTGAATCTTTTGTAACCTCTAGAAGATACAAGCTAGTCTCCCAAGAAGATTCCATTTTCGTCTCTCTCCCCTTTATACACTATAAGCAAGGGATTTTGAGGTTACTTGACATTATGTGATCAAGACACCTATTTTTAACCAACTAATGAATGATAATGTGAAGCATTTGAAAGGATTATTTTACTTAAGCTTATCAAAATTTGGTTTTTTTTAGTCCTAGCCAAATAATAATAATCATGCCTTCTTCTTATTCTCCCATACTAGTTGATATATTCACTTAAACATTTGTCTTTGGTTTGTCTTATCTTTCTCACATCTAGTTTTGTTATTTAACCTGCATTATATACTTCACCATAATCTAAAAAAAATGACCATAATCATAACACATCACATAATATCATCATCAAATCATAAAAAACAATAGAAATCATTAGCATAATCATCACCTCTATTAACAAATCAACTGTCACCATCACAAAGTCATACTCACATATACCATATCCACCACATGTCTAAATCTAAACGAGGAAGCATATAATCATTAAAATTAATAATTAACATAATGAACACTATCATCCTATTCATCTATAAACCATACCAATAATCACATCATAAAATTTTCCACCTAAGCATAACCAATATCCATAACCATGATCATATCAATATCCTAAACATAATCATCTCAAAACATGGAATTAAATGATAACATCCATAAAAAAAATACCATGAACATAAACATCATAACTATCATCTTAATCATCCAAAAAATCACATTAGAATCACATAATCATATCAGGATCATCATAGTTATTCATAACCATCACATCATAATCACATCAATAACATTAATCCATCCTAAACATCATCATGAACATAAATTAGAAATACATATCATCACATGCCTAGCTAGGTGAGTCCACATAAAACATCATCATGAGCATATCCATAATCAATATAACATCATCAATAATCAACATGAACATCATAACCATGAACAACAAACCATAAACATAGGATCACATCTATATCTCATAAAAAATCATCATAATGTATACAAAATATACATGTCTCTCTCAATAAATATACATCTTGCTACATCAGCTTGTAGGCTGATATGAAAATCATCTAAAACATCAAAATATAATGTTTCATCATAAATGTATGATCCTAGGGAACCACTACCTCCTAGAGCCTACCCTTCGATACCTACATATCCACCTGCAAGTACATCCCACTAACCTAGTGTCATTATGCTAGCAACACCTATAATCCTAACCCTATATTTACCCCACTAGGGCTAATCTAGTATGTTATTAAAGACCAAGGCCTCATAATACCACTTCTCCTCCATAGTCACTACATATCTTTGCATTGAGATAATACCTAATGGTATTTTATGTACTGGTACTCCACCCCTACCTACAAAAGATAATATCTCTCCTACATCACCAAAGATAGCTAAGACCTATCCTAATCTCTCTCTCATATCAAAGTGGCCACCTAACCCTATGCTACTACCAAGGATGCATGTGTTACTGTTAGTGATGCCTGCTATGTCTAGTGTTGTTCATGCTTGGTCCCTCTCCATTGTCATTGCTTGTAGATCTACGATAACCCCTAACATATGAACATGTTGATCATCTCCCCCACATAAAAATCCATATCCTATTGACCCCCATCCTTAGGACCAATATCAATTACAACATAGTGTGTTTGATACCATGTAGGGTATCCATCTGTAACATCTATGTCATCTATCTCTATCCTCACAAGAAACTCCTTATGGTCAATGAAATCATGTACTAGTTATCGAGTACTAAAAACTCATCATCCTCCCTTTTGTATCTTGAGAAAGCCCTAGGTATAACCTACATAAGGCCAAATTACCTTCGTAGCCTATCAAATAGGATCAACTCTATCTCCTAATCTCACTATCCATATATCCATATGTAGCTCTATAGAGATAGCATATGCCTCTTATAGTGTGCCCAGCTTAGAAACTTGACATACGGTCTCCAAATCATGTCTCCCATGACTAAGGCATCTATCCAACCCCTATACTAGTCAATTTCATGTGATCTTCCTCCTATTCTTGAGAGGGCATAGTCTCCTCTCCACTTCATATATTTGACCCTACAATCCATCTACGTAAATCCCTCCCAAAATAAACTCATTGGTCATATAACCTACATGTGTTCATATACCTAGCAATGAAGAACAAAATTGACACTAATCCCATATCTCTTGTTGGCTTAGAATCCCCATAATTCTCAATAAATCTAAACAAGTAGCATAAGTGCCCATGTAAACACTATGCAACCCAACCCCATCTCCATGAGCACCCCCACCAACAAGGGAACCTCCCACTACTAGAATTTGGTAACACAAAACATGTCACCACTATCATCACCATCATGAACATCCACCTCACATCCTTATCCCTCTAGCATAATGGTGTGTTATGGAAGCCTCTTAAATGCCAGCTCAAAAAATTGAGGTCATCTTTATATAAGAGTTCCATCTATCCATCCTACTCATCACTCTCAATGTAGTAAATTGGCTCACCATGAATGGGTAGCTTTACTATCTTATGGATGTCCTCAATCAAGATCATCAACTTAGTTTTAGGAATCAAGAAGGTGTTAGTGGTAGGATCCCATCTCTTAATGAGTGCCACTAACATCATATCATCTTGAGGTACAACTAGTAGTACCTCATCCTTCTAAGGCTCACATCTTCCATATTCCCTTAGTATCCATCAGTCATCCTATGTTGGGTCTCATCTCAAATTTAGGGCACTCTATCTCTCATCTATATCCTCTCTCATGCCTATAAGGTTTGATAACAAACAAAAACCTTAATTCATTGACATACTTTTCCTACAAACTCTATCTATCATACCAACTTCCTAATCTATTCAACTCAGCAAATTTACCTACTATAACCTATACATATGGCTTATCTACAAGGCAAAACCCTTAACCTGTCTTATTTAAAATTTTAAAAAACCAACCTACAATCTTCAACTATTAACCTATAATCTAACACCTCTACCCCTTACCTACACATTCAAACCTTGAATTTGAAACCCTCACAACTAACCTCCCAAATCTAAACCTTAGACACCTTTCATCGACCATCGATGGTTGACTATTCCTATAGTTGACCATTGATGGTTAGGTGGTTGACCATTAATGGCCACCACAACATGTCCTATTTACAATCGAGTATCGACTATTAACAATTGATACTTGACTACTTGTTATCAATAATGACTAATGATAGCTAGAAATGAACACTAATGATCACTATAAAATGACCTTTGATGATTAAAACCTAAACCTTACCCTAAAAAACACCTACTATATACCAAAATAGCTAAGAAAAACCTACGAAAACCATCTATACCCTCCATTATCTACCCTACCCCTGTATATTTTCATATAACCTACCATTTCAACCCTAAACCTACAAATATTATCCAAACCTAAACCTAGGTCAAAACCCTACTCCTAAGTCAAATAATCAACAATAACCAAATTAAAATACACATTCATTTGGCAAATTTGAAACTACTCTACCAATTCAAAATAAGCCATACCTCATTCTTTAATCATCATCAAGGAGGAACCCTAGGAAGTACCACTTGGCCTTGTACTCTCCCTCATCCCCTCTACATCCTAATTAGGTCAACTCAATCTACTTCAGTCATAATCTCACACACTTAGTCGACCATCAAACCATTATTATTCACTCTTAACATGCCAAGAGCTAGTTGGCATGGGTTAATATGATCAAATGAGAAAATATAACCCCTGATGGCCTTTTGTCTTTACCCTTTAGGGTTGACATGTGACCACTAATGATCAGGATGACCACTGATAGTCGACCTTGAGTGTCACCCATGACCATCAATGATTAGCCTTTTAGGGATTTCTTTTCCCTCCTAACCACAAATTTTCACACAACATTTGACCTACTCACCCAATCCAACTACCCATCAATATAGATTACCTTTTCTACCAACCTTGACCACTAATGATGTCAATCTTGCCATTGGCCATTTTGGCCCAACTTTTGCATGTTTTATGATGACCTTACTTTGGTAATTTTTATTACACTGATAAATTACCAAGTTGAACATTTTAAACTTACAATACCTTGGACATACCTGACTAATTTGTGTCTTTACAAGAGCACTTCCTACCTCAGATACCCATGAAAAAATTGACCTTATCTAAGAATATTACATTTACACATGTAGCCCAACCATCACATACATTTACACATTCTACTTATCACTTATTCTTCTAGTATTGACCTTATTTTTAAAAACCATGACAACCTAGTTATTGTATAATTTTGACTATCACACTTAGTCAAACTTTGTGCATGTGTTTATACTTTAGTTCCCAACCTATCACCCACCAACTTACCCACTCATATCACCCACACCCAACTCCACTTTACCTCATTGATTCCTAGTTTGAGGTGGAACACCTCCTCCCATGCTTGGGGCAACCAAACCTTCAAACCATAATATGTTTTTATTTTATAGTTTATTTATAAAACCTACATAATAAAAATGGGTAAAATGTAGACACTAGAAAATTGCACATAATATTTTTAGGTGTCAAACTTACCCCTAAACCACCTTATTACCCCCTAGGGACTCTTACAAAACCTTTCAACCATAAACCCTAGGTTATGTTAGTTGCCTAGATAAAATGATTAACTAACCCACACTTGACCAAATTTAAACCATTGACCCTCGATCACCGATGGTCATCCGAACCACATATGGTTAGAATTGACCACTGATGGTCAGGTTCCCACTATTTGAATAGTCAACTCCAATAAACTCTAGCTTATTTTTTATATTTAGCTTATTTAATTCATATATGAGCCAATGTATCTGAAATCTAAATTTAAACTACTTATTGAACCTCTTGATAACCTATTGTTTCACCTCTCCTTCCTTACCATAAAAAGAGAGGAGGAGGTGGTGAAAGGGATTTGGGATAAATAATTCTATAATCAATGAATCATCACTCATGCCAATAATTAGATTGAACCATTAAACTATTAAGTGTGATAGAGATTCAAAGTGTTTTGTCCATCAGCTAAAAATCAAGTATCATTACTCTATCTAAACTACTCTAAGCTTCATTAATAGACCACCTTGACCCTTATTTAGATCATCAACTAGAAATATAAGTATATGTTCTCACTAATTAGTTACTTTGTTTCTATTTCACAACCTACTTAGCCAAAATCCACTTTTTGGATTCCTATTTTACAACCTCATTAACCAATTTTCTTGAACTAGATCAAAACCTATAGTAACCACTAATGATCACCATGACAACTAATAGTTTATCTATAACCACCAATATTTTCCCTAACCATCAATATTCACCCCAATCATTGATGGTCACTATGTGAAAAATAAATAGAAAGCTATTTTCACCCACCAAACCTCAACCAAATCCCAGTTTCATATCCCCTACCTGATCACAGAGCCCCATCTTATTTTTTTGACCATACATGATTTATTTAGAATTAATATCAATTTATTTATTTATATAATTATTCAAGTTCACCAATTCATTTATCAACCAAATTTTTATTTCATTTAAGTATCTTTTGTTATTTATGCAAGTACTTTATCTTGTACTTTCAGAACTTAATTATTTAAAAGTGTGGATTGATAGTCTCTAAGGAAGCCTATGATTCTAAGATATAGCTTACAAGACAATACACCATACTATATAGCTAATCAACCATTTATTTAGTGTTTTCTTATTTTTAGGTCATTAATACTCAGCCAAAGAGGAGTATCTACAATCGTCTTGATCAATGCATGCACAATAGATTAGGTTCTACTAACCATACCCTTCTCAAGTTTATTTTCTCTTTATTCTAAATAATATAAGAAAAATTTATATAAAACAACATTAACATGTTATCTTATCATACATTATTGCATTAATTATGTATAACTTATACTACCTTAACTAATTCTATGTTCCATCGATGTTCCTTACTTGTACATAATAGAGTACAACTTTTCTTGTATATTATATTGGCCCTTGGCCCTTGTGTGAGACTCTTGGTTTGATGTATCTCTATGATAAATCATGTAATATGTGACATTTATCATGTATATGCATGCTATTTTAGACATGTGAACATGTCCTTGAAGTTTTCCCTTGGCCTATCTATGTCTAACTTTCTATAATTTGTGTCTACCATGTGTGTAATTATTCATCTTGATGATTTCAATAATTGTCATGATCCATATCATACACTCTTCACATTCTCATATATTGATTATATGAGCTTCAATGTTACATTTTATAGGCCTTTCATCTTAGGTTATATACATAATTCAAAACTTATTATGCTAACACATTTCCATATGTTAAAATTTTCAATGATAACATCTTACTATGCATGTTTCAAGTTAATTTTTATTTTATATGAGGGAATTTTTAGGAGAAAATTACCTCACCTCAAAATGGGGGAACTTTAGGAGGATTTTTATTCATGAGATATACCATTTTCAAAGAGAAAAATTTAGTCATGAACAAATCAAAATTTAAAATATGTAAATTTAGTTATTGGTACACATTTTGGGGGCATATGCCATTTCATATGAACTCATATTTTTAGTTTCAATGAGATAAATCACATAGTTACATAATTTCAAAGTTATAATGAGTATTCAAATATAATTAAAAATTATACAACTATAATGGGGGTATAATAATAAGTTTATGCCACAATGTTTTGGACATGATAGGAGCATGGGTTTAATCCATTATCTTATGATCATGTTTTCATATACTAAGATGTACGATGACAAGACTAGGTTGTTTTAATTAAATCTACAAGCCATATGTAGTGGATAATTTATTTTAGTTTCATAGTAAATAAATTAGAGTCACTAAGCACTCCAACATTATATGTGAAAATCTATTTTTATTCAAACATATTTATATCTTGTGGTTACATTTATTTATAAACAATTAGATTTTAGCAATCTTAAATGAACAATAATTTCACTTCAAAAAACAAAATGTAAGTTGGGGTTTGATCACACCCAATTTTATACAATGTTTGGCCATGTAACCATCTTATCCAAGTGATTCATGGGAAGCACCAATTATAAAATTCTTCAAGGAAACATCATCACCAAGTAAAGTCACAAAAATAAACATGGTTGTCACACATTTAAGTGTATTCATTCTATACTCATATACAATAAATTTTAAATTTATAAATGTTCATTTTAAATTATAAATTGTCAAATTTCAATAAAAATTTAAAACAATCAAATTCAAGTTTTTAAATGAAAAAATAACTACTTCATGTGTTTTATAGGGTTTTCCAAATAGTACAATACCTTATATGATTAATTTATTTATCTCAAATATAAAGTATTTCATACATACTAAGGTATGGATTTACTTATATCTAATGATTTAATTTGTAGAAAAATTATCATGAATACTTGATCATGCCTATTTTATCCTTTTTAACCATAAATTAAGATGACTAATTAATTGACACTTATTTCACTAATTTGACCTATCCTAAACATAAGAAGAGACCTATTTCTATTCCAAGTCCATATACTATCACCTTTAGTAATGATCTTATTAATAAAAAACATTTATATATCTACATGTCTTGACACAGACCTAAAGCTTTATAATTTACTTGAGTGGACAAGAAAACCTAACAATATTGTCCATGTTTACTAATTTTATCCTTCCCTCACAAACAATCAAAATTAAAAAAGGAAAGTATCCTTAAGGTTGGCCTAAATATTATCAAAATCTCCAAAGGTTGTTTTTACCTCTTCAATAATTATAAAATATTATTCAGTTGCCACATTTCAAACATCTTGGTGAGCTTATCAATCTATCACAAAATCTTATCTACACAAATACAAATTAGACAAAAGTTCCCTATTCTTTAAAAATCAACTTAAAAATGCTTCAAGAAATCATGATTTAAGTTTGAATTTAGTTCTATATGGACCCATCCAAGAATTATCAAGTATTAAAGGAAGTTATATATGAAATTATATAGTCAAAGTAGCATAATTTCACCAAGCACTTAAGTGGAATAAATACATAGAGGTTGGATATCTCTTCTGAGTATTGGTATATAGGTATTGCTCAACATTTTAGGGTGTTGTAGAGATATAACACAAATCCAAATACTAACCCATTTTTACTCCTTCACATCCACTTATTTACTTATGGTAAAATCTAGGGTTTTGAGTTTCAATAAGATATCTTCTAGTATCACGTGCATCACATAAGACAAATTTATCAAAAACCTAAATATTTTACATAATTACATGAGAAATTTTTCAAAATTACAAAAAGACCATTTTAGGACAACAATATCCAACATTATTTAACCTATTTTCCATACTTGTCCATATAGATTCTAAGGATCATCATTTGGAAGTATTATAGGTTCTTTTCTTCATCAATGTTTCTACATTTTTACAATCAACATAATTAGTTGAACACAAAAAATCTAAGTAAATATCTATTTTTCATATTCTATTCTTGTTTGTATTTCTTTTTATCAATTTAGATTGTTTCATTTCAATATATTGTTTATAAGAATTACAACACCCTTATTTATTCAATTAAATTTATCTAATCGGGGTTGATATTTGTATATTATTTCAAATTTAGATAGAATAATAACATTGTGTGATATAATTTGAGCATGTGGATACTATGCCATCATAATTTTGTATGTAATAATAAAGGCATGTATGTATTAAATGGAATTTATGGTATGCAAGTTTCATGTCTATAAAAATGTATCAATGAATTACATAGTATAAATATATATTAATAAAAATACATAGTAATATTCCATGATATAGATCATGTAACCCATCAATGTTAGTAAGATAAGTAAACAAAAGTGTTAGCTATCACACATAGGCCAAAGGCCCATATGAAAGGAACATAACTTGTCACAAAAATCAATGTTAAAGGACACATACATGAGGACTTTAAAAATGTCACAAAAAATTGACATAAATGGATGCCACATCAATAAATCCCAATGGCCACACATAATATTCACACACAAAGTAATCTATCATGTAAAATAATATCAACATCAATGGAGCATAGAATAAGTAACTAGTCTACACCATCCATATGTATCAATATCATATCATAGTATAATGGCATATAATGTGTTGATGTGTAAGAAACAAGTAATTATAAAGGTAGTTGTAAGAAATATAAGTGGCTCAACATTGTGAAAATGTCATAGAAAGATATAACATTTAATAATTAAACATGTGGAAGAAGATACCCCTAGTGTGGCCATTAGGTAGAGGGAGAACTACCACTTTTATGTCCATGTATAACTTGTATGTTTTTCATAGCACTCAAATATCATGAAATGCATTTGCATATAGAGAATATGTCATCTAAAAAACATGTGATAAATAACATATGTAAAAATTTAAACTAGATATTATCTCATGATCTTATCCTTATATAGTTTTTGTTTAAATAATTGAATATGTTTTCATTTTATAATTATTTTATTTTTTTCATTTTCATAATATTTTATATTTTTAAAGCTAACCAATGATGCACTCAAGAGGAGGACTAAGGGAGTTTCATATATCATGTGGAAGGATAGTTTTTCATGAATGTGATGTATCTACTAGGGATGGGTTGGAATATAATATAGATTTATGTGGTGTACAATGTGTATCATGTTCAATCCTCATTAAATTAATGGTATGATTAATGACTCTAGAAGGTTGAGGAATTTATGGTACCTATTTCTTAATAGGAGTGTGTCTCAATGCTTTTGTTCATTATGTAACACAAAGAAGTATTTATGGTCCCAACCAGGTATTTGATATAGAATATGATGCCCTTTATGGTCTTTGATTAACTCTCTAACATGTTTGATGTGGAATAGTTGGCTATAGAGATCGATCCTATGTATTCATAATAATTGAATCTATATGTTGTTCTTGAATATCTGTGTCAATCATATGTAAATAATGATATTGAATATGTGTACCAACCATCTATGGATAATTATCTTGAAAGTGTCACATCCTAATTTACTCTTTAGACCTAATAACCTATTGATTTGTGGATTTTATAGTTATCTTTTGGTTAATTAAACTTTTAGTTAAGCTAGAGCTTATATAATGATGTTTGGATAGATATATATTACTTATTACATCATTAACTTGTTTGGTTAGCTGTAATTATATGTTTATACATGATGATCATGTTTATTTAGTTAATTACAATATTATATTATGGATTTCATATTGATTTAGGATAACTATCTTTACTATTTTGAGGTGGATGTAGGATAGATATGTCCCTTAGACTATGATGGAGGGAGTGCATCATCTGAGAGGGTGGCATGTATGGAGGCATTGGGGGATGAAATAATGTAAACTAAGAACCCACAAACACCACAATAATAGAAAGTGATTTTATATTCATTATTTAATTTAATAGATGATAATTGTTTTTAGTTGTGATCATGTTTTTTGTATGGTTGTGTGTTTGCTAATATGATATTTATACTTTATATGTGTTGTCTTACGTAGCTTATTGTATATGATTATGTTACTTACACTCATTCTTTAAAATCTACAAGTGTCCTTGCTACTACCTTTAGATATATATGTGAATGTCTATGGAAGAATTATTGTCTTATTTTTCATTGTGTCAGTGTTGAGCATGTGTTTATAACAAATGCATTGCTAATGAAAATGGATTTAATTATTTGTGTTAGTTTATTGCTAAGTGGACTAGTTATAAAAGAATGTTTAAAGTTAAATTTGAACATTAATATCATGCTAAGTCCATGTTATTATAATTTGGCATAATCTTATACTAAGTTATTGTTATAATATTTATATCATTACTATTTTTAATAATGTTGATGCTTAGATGCATATTAGAAAATAATTATTACTTTGGAATTATAAATTTTATTAGGTGGAATTAGATGGTTTTGTTAATTTTCAAAATAAATAAAAGGATTATTATCTTGTTGACTATGTTTGTAAAGTCTTTGAATTAGGGTTTTTTATAAGTGTTGACTTGAGTTAATTGGACTATTATGCTGATCCAAAAATCCAAGTTTATAAAAAATTTATGATCTACTTGGATTTGATTAAAAATGAGTAATAAATTATAATTTCCCTTTAATTACATATAAAAGTTACTTTTTTATAAATTCTATAATTTAATTATGAAAATCAAAAGAATTTTTTATCATAGAAAATAAATTTTAAAAATGACATAAAATTTGTTTATGGGGTTCAACAAATGGCTACATTCCTAGGTCCACTATATAAGTGGTTTGATCTATTAAAATCTCCTAAAGAATAATTACAAATCTCTCTAAGTACAATAAAATTCTTCCATACCAGATATCTATCTATGCAACACAAAATAAACCTCTTTAATTCAACAGTGGTTCTTTCTACCTCAGCACTCTTAAATTTTCTTTTGTCTACAAAATCATTCTATACAAATCACTACTATATGCAAAAATCTTCTTTCCCTTGTAAAACCACCTAAAGATATATATTTCATAATGCCTCCTTGGCATTGTCCAAACACTGACTATTTTCCCAAATTGGGATTTTGTTTCAACAACATGTCATTGGATTTTTGGTATTTTTTCTCCAACATCATTTCATTATCTAGCATTACTTATATTTCCTTTTACTTAATAGCTATTTGTGTTGGTTAACCATAAAAAATCCCAAAGATGGAGTTCAATGCTATTAGTAGTCCATGCGTGAAGCTGGGCATGGACAATGATATTGGATTAGTGCCAAATATGATCCATGCCATCATTAAATAGATAATTAGTGCTCAAAAATGGTGGTTGGTTTGACACTAAGGTAATTTTTTGAATAATCTTATGCCATCTTTAAATTCTTAACATTAAGATGACCTATACCTTGTAACCATTTCACAATGCATGATGTCCAAGTGTTGCCTTTTATTTATTGGCTAATTCAATTGTAGACTGGATGACATGTAATTATGATGTCAAAAATTATGACATAACTAGAAGAAATGGATTACTACATTATAATTTTAAGTTACAATCCAATGCCATAGTGCCACATTGGGTTTTGGAAACTCATGGTTATAAAAATAAACCTTGGATTTATTAAAACATGTAGCTTAATAATGCCATGAAAAACATTTCTTAGAATCCATGCCATACTATAGTTTGGTGTATTAACTCCATGATAATTTGGATTATTAACTCCATGTTGGTCACACTTTATGAAGTAAACGCTATAATGTGTCCATGCCATGCCATACAATGAGATATTTTAAATAAAAATTAACTTTCATTCACTTTGAGTAAGAGGTAAGGTACACATTATTACAAAAATGTAAATAAAGATATAATTAAAAATATCTTAATGGAAATATATATATTTAAATATATTTATTAATATATATGTGTGTGTGTGTGTGTGTACACACACACACACACACACACACACACACACACACACACACACACACACACACACACACACACACACACACACACACACACACATTGGTAACACTTTTAACAAAATTAATTAGAAAATGTTATGGGTGGAGGTGTGGCATTATTGGTCAGATAATGCCACACCTACATTCAAAATAATAATTAATTATAATAAATAGATTTAAAATAAAATATTTTTTATTCCCCTTATATAATTTTGCCACTTCATCCCTATAATAATTAATTGAAATCTTCAGTGGAATCCTCTAGATCATTCCTCCCCAGTAAGAGCTTTTGGACCTCCAAAAGTTGATTTAATTATCAAATGAGGTTATTTTTCTATCATTTTTCTGATTTCCATCCATTTTGACTTATTTTGATGCATTCCTTTGAAACCAACATGAAGATATTGTATATCACCCCTTCACGTAGTTCTAGTTTTCTTGTCAATAATAACATTTTTGTACATATCATGAAGATATTCAAGAGAAAAATCATCAATATTGGGAACTTGAATACCCCCATCTTGATCCATGATCATAGGAGGTTCATACAATTTCATGTTTCCCACATTCACCATTGAATAAATATGCATATAAGAAGGCAAATCTAATTAGAAAGCATTTGTACCAATATTTTCCAAAATCCTAAAAGGACCATACCTAATTGGTTTTACTTTTCTACATTCACCTTTCAGTCTTTCCTTAATGATGTGAAGCCAAACTTGATCATCCACTTTGAATTGATGATCAACTCTATGTTTATCATGCCTAGCCTTGTATAGCTTGGTTCTTCTCCAACTATTCTTAAATAGATTTTTGAATCATCTACATTCTCTAATTTAAATTTTTAGCCTTCTTAGCATCAATATTTCCATCCACCAATGGGTTAGATTATTTTCCAAAAGAGAAGTCCAAAGGAGACAGGTAAACAACCAAAACAAGACTCAAAAGGAGACTTTAAATTAGAAGAATGTAAATCATAGTTATAAGAATGTTTCACATAATTTAAATGTTCATCCCATAATTATAATTTAAGGTGTTTACCATAATGTACTTTTATTTAGCTTAGTATCCATCAAATCCCATAAAGCTAACCAGAACTCACCAACAAATCAAGAATCACGATCAGATATAATTGAAGTGGATAACCCAAAATGGATCCAAACATTTTTGAAGAATAAATTTGCAATATCATTGCCTGTAACCTATTTGGTATACAGAACCAAAATAAACATTTTACTGAACCTATCCACAACCACATACAAATAATCATGTTTTATTTATGACATAGGTAAACCTCCTAAAAAACCATAAAAATACATTCCCAAGGATGGTTAGGAATAGGAAGAGTGTATACAATCCTAACTTTGGATTACTAGGTTTACTTGTAGAATAAATAATATAACCTTTGATATATTTAGATACATTTTCTATCATATGGGGCCAATAGCAATATCTTTATAACTATGAAACTGTCTTACCAATGCCAAAATGACCTGAAAAAAGAAAACTATAAGCTTCCCTAATCATGTGAACTCTCTCATCTTATGGAATACATATTTTTCCAAGATGATATAACATTTTGTTATGCACATGATAGTCAAATACTTCTACTAATTTACCTTTTATCAAATCTTCATAGACATCATTTAAATAAACATCTTTAGCATATTGTTCCTTATAGATTTCATTAGCAAAAGGATCATGCTGTAAAATAATACATGATACAATAGGAGGTCTAGAAAGCATATCTACAACCTTATTATGTGTTCAATTCTTATACTTTATAACAAGATAGAACTGCTACAAAAATCCCATCCATCAAAAGTGTCATAATTTTTGTAGCTTGAATTGTGATTAAAGATACTGTAAATGCTAATAATCCATATAGATGATTGTCTCTTTACCCATCAAATAGTGTTTTCACTTTTTCACACTCTATACAAAAGCATACAACTCTTTATCATAGGTAGGATGATTTTTTATTTCACTTATGAAGGTTTTTGAATGGAAACACACTAATTTTTAGTTTTGCACTAAGACTGCCCCCATTGCATACCCACTAGCATCAGTTTCTATCTCAAAATATTGATGTAAATCAAGAAGTGTAAGAATTAGGGTTGTACTTATCTTTTATTTCAAGGTATTTAAATATTTTTCATGATTTCCTCCCCATTGAAATACCTATTTAACACTTGTTAAAGCATGTAAAGATGATGAAATATAAGATAATTTAGTAATAAATTTTCTCCAAAATTGAACTATTTTGAGAAAACTTCTAACTTCTATTACAATATTAGGCCTTGTCAATTCACTATGGTTAAAAATTTTATAGGGTCTATTTTTAATGAACCATTCCCTATAACATAGCCCAAATGAACCAAAGTTGTTTTCACAAATTCACATTATGACATATTTAAAAATAGTTTCTCCTTTTCCAAAGTATCTAAAACTTTGTTGATGTATTTAAGATGATCTTCACATGTGTTACTAAAGATTAAAATTTCATCTAAGTACATAATTATAAAATCATCCAAAAATGGTCTTAACACATCATTCATAACCTACATAAATGGGATAGGTGCATTAAAAAGCCCAAAAGGCATAACAAGCCACTCAAGTAGACCTTGCTTAGTTTTAAAAGCAAATTTCCAACTATCGCCATCACTTATTCTTACTTGGTGATAACCACTTCTCAAATCTAACTTAGTAAAATAATTTACATTTTTCAACTGATCTAACAAATCTTCAATACAAGGAAGAAGGTAGTGGTTTTTAATAGTGATTTTATTCAAAGCTCAAAATTCCATGCATATCCATCATGTACCATGTTTTTTAAGTACTAAGATAATAGGTGAACCACATGAAGAGGTAATTCAATGAATAACTCCTTTCTCAAATAACTCCATTACTTGATTATTTATTTCTTCATTTTCTACTCCTAATAACATATGCATGCCAATATTAGTGAAAGAGGAATCCTACTATAATTTAATCTCATGTTGAATTTACCTCTTAGGGGGTAAACCTTGTGGTTCCTAAAAAACACCATTGTAGTTATGAATAATCTTTTCTATCTCAAATTTATGTTTAGTATCATAACCCTCTAAGGCCTTGGATTTTTCATTATCCCTAGCTTTCAAAATCATGAGAACACAACTCTTACTTAAGTTTACAAGTCTTTTCATATGCCTTGCATAAACATGAGTCAAATTGGCTTTAACATGATGGGATCTTATGAAATATTCAATCTCATCTTTTACAAGAACATATTTTTTCTCTTCTCTATTAAATATTTCCTTTTTATCATATAAGCAAGGAATACACAAAATAATTCCACAAATATCCAAAGGGATTACATCTAGCTCTAATTCATCAATGAATTTAGAAGTAATAACAAACTTCAAGGTGCATGTTTTTTTGACCTACAATTTTGCATCATCACACACCCATCCTAAAGGATATGGATTTAGATGTGGTTTAGTTTTGAGTCATAAATTATTAACAACCTCTTTAGAAATAAGATTCTCTTGTGATTCACTATAAAAAAGAATATCTATTTTAGTATGCTTAGATATAACTCTTATGTGGAAAATATCATTTATTTTTCTTTCAACATGATTATATTTAATTTTACAAGATAAACTAATAACAAAAGGTTTAGTGTTAGAAGAGGAATAAGTTAAACCTTGTAGAAACATGGTATTCACCTTTGTTTCATCACCAAAATCTGATCCTAGGTCCCATTGAACAATAATATTAGCCTTCTCTTCCTTTTTATTCCAAGACCCCTTTGGCTTGAGTTCTAGATGGAGTTTCCAACACTTAGCCTCATCATGATTCTTCTTTTAATGATTATAGAAAGGTTTTCCTTCATCTTTCTTAATAGTGTAAGTAGACTTATCCTTACCCTTTCCCTTACCTTTACCTTTGTTTTCAACTAGCTTATGAGATTTATTTACATAGCCTTCCTTGGTCATCTTACCCCTAGATTTCATATGGGTATCTTACACACATACTTCATCAAGTTTAGAATTACTAAGAATGAGAATAGTATGCCTCAAATAGCTATAGAAACCACTAATATATTTTAGTAATGTTTCTAGATTATATAGAGGAATGCCTAACATTAATACCTTATTTCTAAACTCTTGAGTATAATCTTACACATCCTAAATTTTATTTTGTCTTAAAGTCTACCAATCCATAGTAGATTGTTGCATATAACCCAAAGAATAAAATTATTTTCTCAACTCAAAAATAAAATCATTCCATGAGGAAATTACCTTGTCATGTTGGTTGAAATCCTCCTAAATCTTACTCTCCCACCATATGAGTGTTGTGCCATTAATACAAAGAGTATCCAACTAAATTTTGGATTCCTCACTGAGAATATTATAAATCCTAAAATATATCTCAATCCTCTTGACCTAGTTATCCAATTTTTTTGCACTCAGATCACCATTAAAAATTGGCAAATCAAATTTTACATCTAATTTCAAGTGTGGGATAGTCTTACCATCTACAAATGATGAATATTTCTTGGAATTTTAAAGAGGATTTTCTTCTTCTTGATATTTATCTTCTTTTTATTTCTCCTTTCTACATTCCTTGTCATTTCTTCAACCATGTTTTTCATGCTGAGAAAAGCATGATAGAATTCTAAGTTAGACATGTCTACTCCCATTATTGACTGTTGGTTTGCACATCTTGTACCAATTATTGGATCAAAATCTAAAATTTGTTCTTCACCACATCTTAATCTAGACCTGGTTAACATACAAGACTATTGCAATTTCTAGACAATGTATTAAATAGCCTTGATCATAGGCTTTGATACCAAACTGATCCAAAAATCTAAGTTTAAAAATACTTTTATATTTTGCTTGGATTGGATTAAAAATGAATAATAAATTTTGATTTCCTTTTAATTAAATTTGAAAGTTGATTTTTTAAATTTTTTGTAATTTAACTATGGAAATTGAAAGAATTTCTGATCTCAGACAAGAAATTAAAAAAATGACATAGATGATTTGTTTACAGGGTTCACCAAATGGATACATCCCTAGGTCCACTCTATGAGTGTTTTGATCTATTAAAAAAAATTCAAAATTAATTACAAATCTCTTTGAGTATAATAAAATTCTTTCATACTAGATATTTGTCTGTGTAACATAAATAAACCACTTTAATTTAATAGAGGTTCTTGTTGCCTCTGTAATCCCATTTTTTTGTCTATAAAATCCCTCTATGTAAATCACTACTCTATGCAAAAATATTCCTACCACTATAAAATTACCTACAAATATATATTTCACAATGCCTCATTGGCATTGGCCAAGCTCTAACCATTTTCATGAATTGGGAATTTATTTCAATAACATAGTGTTGTATTTCTGGTATTTTCTCTCCAACATCCTTTCATTAGTTGGCACTACCTATATTTTTTCATCAATAATTGTTTGTTTTGGTTAACTAGAAAAAATACCAAATATGGAGTTCAATATTGTTAGTAGTCCATGCATGAAGCTGGGCATAGATAATGGCATTGGATTAGTGTTAAAGCTAATCCACGCCATCATTAAATATATAATTAGTGCCCAAAAATGGTAAATAATTCAATGCCAAGGGTAATATATTGAATAATATTTTTCTATCTTTAAATTCTTAACATCAAGATGACATATACCTTGCAACCATTTCATAATGCATGGTGTCCATGCATTATCTTTTCTTTATTGGATGATGTAATTATAGACTCAATTCCATGTAATTACATTGTTAAGAATTATCATGTAGTAGGAATAAATGGATTAATATGTTATAATTTAAAGTTACAAACCAATGCCATAGTGCCACATTGGTTTTTGTAAACTCGTGGTTATAACAATAAAACTTGGATTTATTAAAACATGAATCTTTATAATGTGATGCAAAATGCTACTTAGACTCCATGCCAAGTTGGATTATTAACTCCATGTTGGTCATGCTTTATGAAGTCAATGTTATAATGTGTCCACACCATGACATAAAATGAGATAATTTAAATAAATTTAAATTTGCATGCATTTTAAGAAAAGAGGTAAGGTACTAATTATTACAAAAATGTAAATAAAGATATAATTAAAAATATCTTAATGGAATTATATATATATATATATATATATATATATATATATATATATATATATATATATATATATATATATAGGTAACACTTTTAACAAAATTAATTATAAATGTTATGGGTGGAGGTGTGGCATTATTAGCCAGATAATGCCACAAATTCATTCACAACAACAATTAATTATAATAAAGAGATTTAAAATAAAATATTTTTTTATCCCTTTTTATAGGTTTTCCACTTCATCCCTATAATAATTGATCAAAATATTCAATAGAATCCTCTAGATCATATGCAAAACATAGTCTTTATTTTGTATTTTGCATGGTAAAAACATTGATATATGCCAAAATTATGCCTCTTATTGTGGGTTGCATGGAGTTTTGGTAGAGATAGGGTTAGTTAAATTAGCATGAAATTAGAATACAAAATAATAAGATGGAATATGGAGATGCCTGTAGGGATATGATAGATGGATGAAAAAAAAGGGTTCGAAGAAATTTGGATTCATTACATTTATAGTCATTATTACTATTATCTTCACTACCTAGTCATTTTTTTTGAAAAAATTTGTATTAGATGATATATGGATTAAATCAAAAAAAATTGGTAATATCTTTAGGGTTTTTTAGTTTTTCATTACATAAATTTAAAAAAAAATAACAAGGGGTTATATATCTAGTCTTGTAGATGCCTCGACCATCCAATAAACTAGATATATGACTCAATAAACCTATTTATATGGATATGAACTATAAAATATATTTCCATAATTTATTATTTGGTTTTTAATGTGGAGATTTTGGGTCTTGTGAACAAAGGCTATAAGATTAGAGAAATTTTGAGACTATGTAAACAATTTCAAGTTGAGGTTCTTAAGATAGAATAGCCTACCATATATGCCAAGGTAAATTTGTAAACATTTGGATGTATTAAAATTAGTTTAAATATAAAATTGGGTTTTGGTTTAGAGCTCAAAAAACAATGTTGAATCTTCCCATCTCTCTCTAGATAACCATTTGGCTTGATTTAATATTGAATAGGGTAATTGATATGTTTAAATCTAGTGAGATTTTGTAACATAAACCCAAATAGGGAAAAATTGAGTTGAGATTAAAAAAAACCATTATAGAATAGAAAAAATTTAGAACCCTAGCTATGATTGATGTTTTCTCTTAAGTCACTTCAGTTGAAAGATGATTCCACTCTTTCTAGAATAAATTTTGAATTATTGGATTCATTTTATGAAATAAATGAGTAACTAGAAACATATAAATACACCTAGGCATATCCATATAATCTATGGGTATTTATTAAAATATTTGAGGACTTGTAGATATGCATATGTTAATGTATATATATACCCAAACCATGTTCAGGTTATAGTATTATATTTACATATATAATTATGATTATATTGTGTATAATCAAAAATGCAAGTTGTATGTTAAATGGTTGTTAATTGTGGATATATTGCTGAGTTTTATTATGTATAACTATGAGGAAGGTTTGAATTCCTTTTAAATAATAAATGGTTGATTATTCGATTGCGCATATATATATATATATATATATATATATATATATATATGTATATATATGTATATATATATACATATATATATATATATATATATACATATATATATATACATATATATATATATATACATATATATATATATATAGATATTCAAATAATAATATTTTTATATAGACACAACCAAATATATATTAATATAGTTGAATATAAGTGAGTATAATATTATGTCAAAGACTTACGAGTATCATATATATATATGATACTCGTAAGTCTTTGACATTATATTATACTCACTTATATTCAACTATATTAATATAATATTATGTCAAAGACATACGAGTATCATATATATATATATATATATATATATATATATATATATATATATATATATATATGATACTCGTAAGTCTTTGACATTATATTATACTCACTTATATTCAACTAAATTAATATATAATTGGTTGTGTCTATATAAAAATATTATTATTTGAATATATATCTTTCATATAAATGAAAGAAATATACTCAAATAATAATATTTTTATATAGACACAACCAACTATATATTAATATAGTTTAATATAAGTGAGTATAATATTATGTCAAAGACTTACGAGTATCATATATATATATATATATATATATATATATATATATATATATATATGATACTCGTAAGTCTTTGACACTATATTATACTCACTTATATTCAACTATATTAATATATAGTTGGTTGTGTCTATATAAAAATATTATTATTTGAATATATATCTTTCATATATATATATATATATATAGAGTTATAGTTATAGTTATAGGAAAGATATATATTCAAATAATAATATTTTTATATAGACACAACCAACTATATATTAATATAGTTGAATATAAGTGAGTATAATATTATGTCAAAGACTTACGAGTATCATATATATATATATGATACTCGTAAGTCTTTGACATAATATTATACTCACTTATATTCAACTATATTAATATATAGTTGGTTGTGTCTATATAAAAATATTATTATTTGATTATATATCTTTCCTATAACTCTATGTGTGTGTGTGTGTGTGTGTGTGTGTGTGTGTGTGTGTGTGTGTGTGTGTGTGTGTGTGTGTGTGTGTGTGTGTGTGTGTGTGTGTGTGTGTGTGTGTGTGTGTGTGTGTGTGTGTGTACGGCTAAGTTCATAAATGATTGTGTGCATTTGGTTATTCAAGAAGTGGTCTATTGGGTTTATTTATAGAGATCAAAGCCAAAACACTTTAGTTAATCCATATTTATAACTATAAAAGGGATTAAATGAAATGTTAGTGTTTTTATATTATATTTAAAACTATATATGATATTCTTTATTATGGAATAACTCTTGTCTATTTAGAGTATATTGTATACAAGGATGTAAATACCAGTTGTTGATTTAATTCATTATAGGACATAGTTGAGAGTTTTATTTTGTATATAAATATATGGGATATATATGATTTTTTGATTTATTACAAATATAATCTATGTATAGAATATATAGATATACATATTATCTTCAATGCTTTAGAACTTATTTGATATAACAAATATATATATATATATATATATATATATATATATTTGTTATATCAAATAAGTTCTAAAGAATTGAATTAACATGAATATATATATATATATATATATATGGGTGTTGTTTTTTACATGAATTAACAAGTCTAAGTTTAAATGTGGGTATTGGTTTGAAGGAACTTCTACTTATGTTGTATTAAATATTAATTCAAATCATATTAAGTTTTTTTAATGTTTGAAAAAGCTTATTATTGTAATTTTGGTATATGAAAATAGAGTATTAATCTAGAAATTGATGTTATATGGATGAATAACATTAAGTTAGAGTTCCATGTTAATATGTTGTTAACTTGAGGTCTTGGTATATATCTTACAAGAATGGTTTGATTTTATTGATGACTATTTGAAATTTGATTATAAATATAATTTTATTATGATATAAATACATTAGATGTTTGGATTCATTACATTTGATTTAATGGATAAATGTATGTATTTGAGATTTCCTTGTTTAGCTCATATTACATTTATTAGTAGGGAAAATTCATTATGAGATATATTAGTTTTAATATTATCATATATATATATATATATATATATATATATATATATATATATATAAACCAATCTTGTATTAATTAACCTATATAAGTAAGTGAGATTGACATCACTTACATAGTGTCACTAATACACATATATAGTGCAATCCAATTGAGTGGTGTGTATGAAATTGATTGATCCTTAAGATCAAATAGCTATATGAAAATTTTACCAAAGTAGTGCTTATGGTTAAACATTATCATTTCTTATATTTAATTTAGGTTACATATTTATTATGATATCCCATTACAATGTATTTATTTATGATATACTATGGGTTCTAGTTGTCACTCTTGATTCCTGAATGGTCATTATCTACCCATTCATGAAGGGAGGGTCATTTCATTATTAGGATATTATGCAGGGGATTGATGGTCCATGGTTGGTGTGGAAAAGCACTTAGTTGATGTTCTCCCTCCCATTGACAATACTTCACTAGTGACTATACTCATGATTACTTTTGGATATTCAATTTTGTTGAGACTCGCATGCTTTATGGAGTATTGTATAAATGTACATTGTTATTATGACATATTTAATGTTGAAACTATACTAATTAATCATATGTAACTTTATATCAGTTGGTTGTAATATTGTATCAATTATGGTTGAATTTTTAGTTATACTTTTATGAAATAAATGTAGTATTCATTTCTTAATTCAACATTGCAATTGATCTTGTGATCTTGTGTTCATTAGATAAATATATTGGCTCTTAACCTTGATATTTGATTAACTTAAACTAATGTATTTAGTTAAAGATCACTAGGTATTTTTTTAGTAATGGAATTTTGTAGATTGAATTTGTGTAAATATTTTATAAAAAAAAATTACATTGTTCTAGTCAAATGTAGTGATGTTGTTCCAAAATGTGTCTCTCAACTAATCATAGTTGTGGTGAATGTGGAGATGGAGTGATCACTAACTAAACGGGATACTCATGTTATACTCCTATAAATATAACCACTATATTGAAACATATTTATTTTAGGAATTGATGTGTTATGATTGGAACTACATGAATTCTCTACATCTATAGAAATCCTAACAAAAAAATTAATATACCATTACTCTATAACACTAGGAATTATGTGGATAATATGATTCATCTTGCCTAAATAGGTAATACTATGCATCCAATGTATTGAATGTCTATCCATAAAATCATTTAACTAATTTTTATAATCTTTTAAATCATTTCATGTGTATCAAAGAGATTGGATAAGTGTCATCATGTAAACATTCTCACTTAGTCCATCATCAATATTGACATTAGATA
The DNA here is from genome assembly GCA_037957365.1 of Torreya grandis. Taxonomy (NCBI): domain Eukaryota; kingdom Viridiplantae; phylum Streptophyta; class Pinopsida; order Cupressales; family Taxaceae; genus Torreya; species Torreya grandis. The sequence goes on along the minus strand of JARHVA010007502.1, from coordinate 89,853 downwards.
TATTTTTTACCTCAATTTGAGACTATATGAATAATTCATGAAAATTTGAATCATCATCACTATCCCAGTGTCATTAAATGTAATCATTAGTTGTTGAGGTGAAGTATCACTCATTGTACTAATGATAATATCTACTAGATGATCATATGTCATTGGTGGAGGATGCATGTTATATGAATTATATACCTTTAAGTTATCCTTGGATTGTATTGACTTATGTTGAGGGAAGAAATCATTATAAATATTAAATTTTTGATTTCGAATGTGCTATGGTAGACTTTTTATATGGTTATCCAGATTGATAATGTTGTAATCAATGGGATCTTATATCTTGTGTCTTATTTTGAAATATCTATTCATCGATTTCCTTAAAATTTGATGATTCTCACAATATGCATTACCATCTAGTTCCTTAGTCAAGGTTTGTTTGGATTGATATATTATGGAGGAAGGAGTGTGATAAGGTTACACTTGAGAAAATTATTTAGAATCACATGGGGAAGTGAAGGTAATCATGAAAATTAACTCTTTTATGAAGTGATCAATTTTAATTGGTTCAAAGTTTATGACTCTACATTAAATAGTCTTCACCTCATTTGTGTTATAACTTAGTTTGACCTTATAATCTGGTTTGATTTTAAACTTCATTTTTTTTAGTTTTAGTAATTGATTTATACTTTATTTTGTTTAAATAAACTAGTTTTGCCTTTCTGTCCCTCAATGCATGACATACATCATCAAATGATTTGAATCTCTTGAATATAATTAATTCATGGAGGGTTGGTAAAAAAAAATTTCAATACATTTCGAGTTCATTATCAACCATAAAATTGTTCATCTTTATTAGAATGGTGTTTTATCAAATCACATAGTCACTAATTGGTTCATTATATCTTTAATTTAGCTTATTAATTTGTTCATAGGATAACTTATAATCAATGTTGATGGAAAATTATAATAATAATTCATAAAGAAAGGTGTTAAATGCTCTTAAAAATAGAAGAGGGGGATCATAAAATAATATTAATTAATCATGCTTAAGACTTTTTGGAAACAACTTGGTCTATAACTAATTATTTTATGTATAGTCTATTCAAACTACATTGAATGATCTAGTATGTTGTTCAACATCTCCTTTACTTTGTATGATGGGATATTTAGGGATAAAAAACCTATAGGTAAAGGGTAGGATTTTATCTTTGAATATAAATGGTTATGCATCAGGTTATATGATCCATTGTATGGATATCTTTTGATTAACCTTTATCTAATTACATAACCTTGGTATCCATAGTTATATCAAATTAATTTAGGGAATATGAATTACGTGAGGTTGTAAATATAATGTGTGTATCCATCCTATATGTGTTCAAGGTTACATGTGTAGTAATGGGAATTATAATATACGAAGAATATTTTGAAGCCCCCAAATTTTGGGTGAATGTCACATAGGCCATATAAGATGTAGGCACAAGAATGGTACTGGTAGTAGTGGTTTGAATACCATATATATATAGGCTTTAGATAATGTTTTTTATCATCTCTTTTTATTTATAATATAACATCAATATAATTTGGATTCATATTAATATATTAAATGAATTATTAAACTTCTAAGTCATTTTATTGGTCTATAATAATTGCATCGCTACTTTTAATATTCATGATGATTCCATGAATAGGTTGGATGAAATATATTTTTATATTTGTATTAGGAAGAGTAAAGGGACTCATCTAAGTGTTTCTACATCTATTGGTAATAATAAATATATTGGATTATATGTTACAACATTAAAATTGGAGGGAGGTTTGGGATTATTCATTTATAATCTTACCCTTATTAGTGAATTTGGACTTGAATTTTGTTACCCATTTGTAAACATAATTGATCCAAAGAAGATATATGATCCATGTATATAAATATTAAATGATTGATTTTGTTAGTTTTTTTAACCAATACTTTTATTTCAACATGGTCATGATTAGTGTGTATCACTAGGGGAAAATTAAAAACCCTATAAAGATAAATCCCAAAGAAAAAAAAAGGTTTTACATGGTTTTATATGTGTATGGGTTCACCAATATGTTTTACCCTATTTAATATTAATGGTTAAGATTAATATAATTAATAATAACCTTGAAATATAATTTAGATTAATAGATTTGGCATTCAAGTATACATCTAAATTTAATATGATTGACAATTAATTCTTATGATTTTATAAGGGTATATGATAAATATGGAAATTATTAGAGATATCATGATACTTAGATTTTTTTATGATAGTATGACTGTGACTATGTTCTAGAATTAGAAATCATGGATACGTACACCTATAGTTCACTCAGTACAATAATTTATCTATTACATATGTTGGGTTAGTTCTAAAAGATTGAGTCAATATTGAATTTTTGTTTAGTACATACCTATGTATAAGTTTAGTACAATGAGTTATAGTAACCTTATACTATATTTTATTTCTTTGTGTTTGACATACCAAACCTTGATGATGCACACAAATATAGAAATCAACCTTTATTACCTTAAAACCCTATGTGTATCTATGAGGGTTAAAAAGATTAAAAATTGGGGAAGTGTCATAGGTTTATTTAAATAGAATCACCCCCACCTAATATTGGTCATTGCCTATGTATCTAATATTCCAAGGATAGAAGTCAAGCCACATATAGTTATCCCACCTAGTGTGATTTTGAAATTACTATCGTTTGATGTGTGTATGTAGCCAATGATTATATTTGGTACTCGAAAATGATTGCTTAGAATTAGATTTTGAGTGCTTCAGACATGGCTTATGACTGATCTTACTGATAGGTTTTCAAATTGGGAAAATTTTCTCAATTTATAATATTTTATTGATGTATAGTAGATAAGCACCCAAGTACATTTTGAATGAGATCTCAATTTATTTATATATGGATATATTTGAATAATTCTTCATGTAAATGGAATGTTAGGATTATGGTCCAACCCTAAGGATGGTTTTTGTTTTATAAAATAGTTGTTGATGGGAGTGGAATTATTCTAATTAGTGCATACCATTATCCTCTGTTGATAATGATTATAATTATAAAAACTAACTCATGTACAATTGGAGTGCTCTGATGGTTTATAAATGTTTGTGTATGATAGTTAATAGGTTTAAAGTAGATAATGAAGCTATTTTAGAGTATAATAGTATAATATAAGGTTTGACTCATATGATATCATGTAAGGGAGAGAGGATGGTCAATTAAAATATTGTTTAGGTTCTCAAGTCATGCATGGTAAATATGTGTCTAGCTTTTGATTCTCAGGTAATGAAGATAAGAGTTTAGTATCTACACACCATACCCCCATTTTTAATATTTTTATAATAAATATAGTTTACAACCTCTTTGCGCACACGCACACACACACACACACACACACACACACACACACACACATGTGTGTGTGTGTGTGTGTGTGTGTGTGTGTGTGTACATACATACATATATATATATATATATATATATGTATGTATGTATATATGTATGTATGTATATATATGTATGTATATGTGTGTGTGTGTGTGTGTGTGTGTGTGTGTGTGTGTGTGTGTGTGTGTGTCTATATATATATTTATGTATATATACATATATATGTGTGTGTATGTATTTATGATCCATAAACTACACTAATAAACTCAAAGTGAAGTTTAAAATATGGATACTAAATCTCTCAAACTTATCAAATTCTTGAAATACTCAAAAGAACTTGCAAATTATTTGGCAATTAAGTGTTCTTAGTTATCGAATTGGATTCGAACTATCAACAGACTTTTGACTTCCATTCATTAATTAAACCATTTTTTTTAAATGTCATAAAATTTCAAATTTTAAAATTTACATGCATTCATGATTAATTATAAATTAGAAACTGCATTAAAAACATGCAATCAAAAGACAATTTTACCATAAAACATTGATAAAGAAGTTTGGCATCTCTTGCCTATGTCTCCAGGTCTGCCCAATAGTGAGGACCATTTCATTAATTGTTGCAACACAAGGTGATACAATTCTTTGAAATGCTACACAACTTCTCTCAAGTCTGATCTCTATATAATAACTCCACCTTTGTTGATACACTCAAGCTTGGCAACATAGAATCGTTCCTGAGTCTGTAACCCCTTCTAAAGGTGCCTAAGTCCCTCCACTTAAACTATTGATCTATCCTATTTACAATAATAATTCTCTTTTCAATTACAAAACATAATTAAAAAGGCTCAATCTCTATGTATCAGGTTGGATAATGGATCATAATTTACTTTCTAGCTATCTCCAAGCTTCATTATAGTTCTTAGCCTATTAAAAAAATAATACACAGTCTAGCAAAAAGCTCCATTCAAATATAAGTTTATTCCTTTTAAATTATTTCCCAACCCATAGCATAGGTGGTCAAGGCCTATCACATTTTAATGATAGGTGCAAAGGTCAAGTCTTTGGCCTCCCTTTTATTTCATGGGATTATCTCTTTAGTTCCACATTGGCAAACTTAAAATGGATTTATGTCTTTAAAAAGGTTGGCAGCCGCCTTTACCAATATCGATGCCCATTTTGGTGGGCTCGAGGCACCAAACTTAACATGGGTTCATTGGTTGGTGTACCAACTTTGTATATATGATAATCATGACATGTCCCATTATTGAGTTTTATGGCTTGACATTTCTCATGGCATGGTTAACTTTGAATAGCATATGACTTGGTATGTTTGGAAGATAAGTCATGAGCTATGTTGACTCAGATGTGGCATGCATTTTAGTCATGGCCTCTAAACTTACCATTCAATTGTCCTCAATCTCAAGCTTGAATCAATAATGTAGTTGGAAGGGCCTTTATGTAATAGTAACATGGGAACTATTGGTTCTCCCATGTGGCTTAATGGGACTTGGTAATGGTAAATTACAAAGTATTACCAAGGAAATATTACAAAGCATTTAAAACATACACTTCAATTGTCCCACATGCATCTAATGGGCATAATATAATGGTTTTAAAGTAAATTCAAATTCATTTCAATTTGAAATGGATACCAAGGCACCCCTACTTAACTAAGTGTGATGACCCTCACTGAGGGCCCCTAATGAGCCAATAACAGGGCCCATGGTTCTCCATATGACCGCTATTAAAGATGAGAGGCTAAAACCAAACTAAAATACCAAACTAAATTTTTGCACAAATGTAAAAAATGGACTACCACATGTTGATGGGTGATTGTTCCACTTGTCACATGCAAATTTAACCATGCATTGTGAGACCTCCTTATTTTGCCTGTCATAAAATTACCTTAGCAACCTATAACCAAGGCATCTAGACTCTATTTTGTGATCTAAAAGAAGTGCAAGAAAGATCTTGATGAGATATTTCACATGAAAGAGGTTTCATCACATCTTGGGACCCTTTTTAACTAGACTCTAGATCACACCTCCCTACAAAGGAAGCTTTTGGTCTCCAAAAGTCTACTATCTCCTAAAACTGATAGCTAGTCAAAACTATCTGCCCATGTCACATCTTATAAAGTGGTGAACTATCAATAACTAAAATAATTCACAATGTAACTACAAAATAATTTTTATAATTCCAAAAACATACAATAAATGTTGTATACATGTTACAATACAATACCCTAGTGTGGGACTTACAATGCTAAATAAATGTAAACAACACAAAGTGTATATTGCCTAACATCCAAACATGCTCATAGGGTCTTATAATTCATCTATAAATCCATGTGAAAAAAATTGATACATTCTCAAAATAGCATTCAAATCTGAAACAAGTGTTGTAAGTAAATTAACTCAACCCATAACTACATTATGATATTATCTCCAACTGATCAAATGAGTTCAAGTCCTATCAATTCCATAGAAAACTCACTCAGCATAAACATGAGATTCCAAAACATAGAGCTATTAAACATAAGGTGAGAATTGAAATACTTTGAATGATAAAACTATCTTGAAGTTTTCTCACAAGCTCTACTAATGCATCATCAAAGCTTGTTCTTTCTATTAACAAAATTCTTAACAATGCTTTGAAAAATAAATGCATTATAAATCCACTTAATCAAATTTTTCTACCTAGTTAACTTTATTTCCTCAGTGGATTAATTAAAATTATTATGGATTGATTTAACTTCATTGACCTTATTAACAGGTTGATAAATCACCTTATTTTTACCATGTCTAGAATGAGAAGATGATTGAAGTTTAAAACAATGATCAATCTGATGTCCACTCATATGGCAATGAGTGCAAAAAACCTATCTTAGGTGAAGTCTCCCTTTTACCTCTTATTGCTTTTCCATGATGAGAATGGTCTTTAACACCTACAATCTAATTAATCAAAGCATGTCTTTTCCAAAAAAATGTAACACAGTGGTTATGCATCCCACAAAAAGTGCATGGAAATGATTGCATCATCTTCTGCATGTTAAATCCAAATTTCTTAAACATAAAAAGTGGATCAAAAGATTTAGTGCTAACTCTAGTGTAGTAACTAGGAGGTGGAATCTTAATACCTCTTTTACCTATTCTCTTACAGTGCACATGCTCTACTAGTGGCCTCATATCTTTGCTATCATAATCTTGTCTTCCTTTAGCCATGGAAGAATTTTCTCTAATATCCACCTGCTCACTAGTGTAACCCAAACTGGCATGAAGAGATCTATGCTCTACCTATATTGGGTTAGTAATTCCTTATCAATTTCAACCAAGACCCATTCCACTAAAGCCCATTTTCATCACCAATTTGGATCCTATACCCTTAGTGCATTTTTCATAACTACCAAAAGCATCATTACTTGAATCCAAATCTAAATGGGAAGAAGCACATGAATTATTTAGTGAATAAATTATAGTGTACTTAGTCATAGTCTATGCATCTAAAGTAGAAGGTATTACCTTCTTTGGTTCACCACACTACAATCTAATCAAGAGCTCATCCTTAGATTTAAGCTCTAATTTCAAACTTGTTACTTACTCTTCAAGAGCTAAGAGCTTGCGTCTCAATAATGCATTCTCATCCTGAATCTTGGTAATGATGGTTTCAAGCTCTTCCATCTTAGCTTTATGTGACAACTTACCCATGGTTTCCTACAAACACATTGATCCCACAACTACACTACAATCTAATTAAGTCTACAAAATACTAAAAACCAATAAACTGAAAACAACTATCAAATCACACAATCAAAAGCTAACCTTGCTTTCTAACTACTTTGATACCCATTTGATCCATAAACTACACTAATAAAATCAAAGTGAATTTTAAAATATGGGTACTAAATCTCTCAAACTTATCAAATTCTTGAAATACTCAAAATAACTTGTAAATTGTTTGGCAATTAGGTGTTCTCGGTTATCAAATTGGATTGGAACTATTGAAATTCACTTCCATTCACTAATTAAACCAATTTTTTTTATTTTAAATGTTATAAAACATTGAATTTAAAAATTTACATGCATTCATGATTAATTAAAAATTAGAAACTGCATTAAAAACATGCAATCAAAAGACAATTTTACCATATGACATTGATAATGGAGTTTGGCATCTCTTGCCTATGTCTCCCAGTCTGCCCAATAGTGAGGACCATTTCATTAATTATTACGACACAAGGTGATACAATTCTTTGAAATGCTACACAACTTCCCTCAGGTTTGATCTTTGTACAAAAACTCCACCTTCACTGATACACTCAAGCTTGGCAACATAGAATCCTTCCTCAGTCTTCAACCCCTTTCAAAGGTGCCTAAGTCCCTCCACTTAAACTATTGGTCTATCCTATTTACAATAATAACTCTCTTTTCAATTACAAAACATAATTAAAAAGGCTCAATCTCTATGTATCAAGTTAGATAATGGATCATAATTCACTTTCTAGCTATCTCCAAGCTTCATTATAGCTTTTGGCCTATTAAACAAATAATAATACACAGTCAAGCAAAAATCTCCATTCAAATATAAGTTTATGCCTTTTAAATTATTTCCCATCCTATAGTATGGGCAGTCAAGGCCTATCACTTTTGCACGATAGGTGCAAAGGTCAATTTTTCAGCCTCCCTTTTATTTCATGGGATTATCTCTTTAGTCCCACATTGGCAAACATAAAATGGATTTATGTCTTTAAAAATGTTGGCAACCACCTTTACCAATGTTGACACCCCTTTTGGTGGGCTCAAGGCACCAATCTTAGCATGGGTTTTTTGGTTGGTGTACCAACTTAGTATATATGCTAATAATGAAATGTCCCATTCTTGAGTTCTATGGCTCAACATTTCTCATGGCATGGTTAACTTTGAATGACATGTGACTTGGTATGTTTGGAAGATAAGTCATGAGCTATGTTCACTCAGATGTGGCATGTATTTTGGTCATGGTCTCTAAACTTGGCATTCGATTATCTTCAATCTCAAGCTTGACTCGGTAATGTAGCTGGAAGGGCCTTTATGGCATAGTAATATGGAAACTATTGGTTCTCCCATGTGGCTTAATGGGGCTTGGTAATGGTAAATTACAAATTATTACCAAGGAAATATTATAAAGAATTTAAAACATATAATTAAATTGTCCCACATGCATTCAGTGGGCAGAATATAATGGTTTAAAAGTAAATTCATATGCATTGTAATGTGAAATGGATACCAAGGCACCCCTCCTTAACCGAGTGTGCTGACCCTCACTGAGGGCCCCCAACGAGCCAATAATGGGGCCCACAGTTCTCCATATGTCTGTTATCAAAGACCAGAGGATGAAACAAAACCAAAACACCAAAAAAAAATTATATGAACATACAAAATTGATTTCCATGTGTCAATTGGTGATTGGTCTACTTGTCACATGTAAATTGTGCCACCTCCTTATTTTTCCTATCGCAAAATAGCTTTAGCAACCTATGACTTGGGCATCTGGACTCCATTTTGTGATTTGGAAGAAGTGCCAAAAAGATCTCGTTGAGCTCTTCTATGTGTAAGAGGTTTCATCATGACTTGGGACCTTTTTACAAACTAAGATCTGGATTAATATATGTATGTATGTATATGTTTGTGTGTCTACATATACATACATAGACAGACACATATATGTATATATGTGTGTGTGTTTATATATACATATACATGTGTGTGTGTCTACACACACATATGTATGTATATATACACATATACATATATGTATATGCATATATAATTATTTTATATTTTTCAAATAGTTTATTATTATATTTTTATTATTGATCCCTTTATATATAATGTTTTCAATTTCATTATAATATTTTAAATGAGTAATTATTAGATCTTAAATTTTAAACTAAGACACATGAACAAGGAAATATGTCAACATTTAATTTTATTTCCTATTACTCCACATGTATTGTGTGATATGAATATGCCCAAATACATTTGAAAGGAAATAGTACTACTAATTTTAGAGAAAGTAATATGATTTTAATAGAATTTATTAATCCATAATGTATGTATTATAATGCCTATTAGGGGATTTAAGGAAGAAACATTGTAGGAATGAGATATTTATGATTATAATAAAACATTCATCTAAAAATATACATTTAATTTATCATTCCATAAGTAACCCATTTTTCATACAACCAACTATTTTAAATAATTCGTAACAAATATATAGAAAAAGTCTCCATAATTTCAATAGTAATTTATTTCAACAACACAAAAAATGAACATTAGTGATTGAATCAATTTGAGAAAAATAGAGAGTGAAGGAGGTATATTTATAAATTCCATTCAATTATTCACTCTCATATTTGAATAAAAGACATTCAACACTCCTTCAAATAATATATCTAAGCCCAACATAAAACTATTATAGTTACTTCAAGTTCTAAATGACAACACACTATCTCTTTTTAATTTCAAGGTTGCAATGCTTTCACAAGTCTAAAAAACACAATATCAACCTCCAAAGAGTGAGTCACATAAAACTTAAGAATTTTACAAAATTTAAAGAGGCTTAACAAGCCACATGTATAAGTACGTAATTCAACCAATATGACATTACCACATAAGCTCCGAAATTCACATGTAATGGTACTACAACACAAATAACCAAGTTCCATAATAGTCCAACATGACATAAATATGGAAAAATGAGAGAGTGATTGAATTCAAAATATAATTGACATCATCACATAAAACTTACCAAGTGATGCCCATATACAACCTTCCCAAATCCCAAGGCAAATAGTAATGTGCACTTATCTTTAGTACCTTGAGTAGTAATGGATGTTGTTATGTAAAGATGTGTAAAAAATAAATTTTATAAGTACTAAAACTTCCACAACACATTAAAAAAATATCAAAAAAATAAGCACAATGAAACTCACCAAGACAATCCTAAAGGGGAGGATTATAGGGGATCCTTTATCTTATACAAAGATATATTTAAGTGGCAATAAGGATTTATAATATACACAAATATAATATTTCCAATCTTTATATCTTCTTTAGACCTCAAAAAAAAATCCATATATTTTTCAAAAAAATAACCCTCATTATACCTCACAAAATCCTCCTTATACCTCCCATTTATTCAATAAATAGAGTGGGTTTTCAACCTTTATAAGGTTCCACTACTATTGAGCAAGGAATTTTACATTAAGAGAATAATACAAGAGAAATTTTGATTCAAACACACACACACACACACACACACACACACACATGATTTTATTTATTATGATTATTTTATATTTTAAAAATAGTTTATTATTGTATTTTTTATTATTGATCCTTTTATATATAATGTTTTCAATTTCATTATAATATTTTAACTAAGTAATTATTAGATCTTAATTTTTTAATTAAGAAACATGAACAAGGAAATATATCAACATTTAATTTTATTTCCTATTATTTTACATGGATTATGTGATATTACTATTCCCAAATATATTTGGAAGGAAATAGTACTCCTAATTTTAGAGAAAGTAATATGATTTTAAAAGAATGTATTAATCCATAATGTATGTATTATAATTTCTATTAGGTTATTTAAGGAAGAGACATTTTTAACACTTAATAAACATTGTAGGAATGAGATACTTGTGCTTATAATAAAAAAATTCATCCAAAAAATTTCATTTCATTTATCATTCCATAAGTAACCCATTTTTCATACATGATAATCCAACATGAAATAAATATGGAAAAATGAGAGAGTACTTGACTTCAAAATATAATTGACATCATCACATAAAAACTTATAAAGCAAATCCCATGCATAGCCTCCCTAAATCCCAAGGTAAATAGTAATGTGCACTTATCTTTAGTACCTTGAGTAGTAATGGATGTGGGTATGTACAAAGGTGTAAAAAATAAAGTTTCCAAATACTACAAATTCCACAACACACATAAAAATATCAAACAAATAAGCATAATGAAACGCACCAAGACAATCCTAAAGGAGATGAGTATAGGGGATCCTTTATCCTATATAAATATCTATTCAAGTGAGAATAAGGGTTTCTAATATACCCAAAGATAATATTTCCAAGATTCATATCCTCCTTAGACATCCAAAAAACATCCATATATTTTCCAAAAAAATAACCCTCATTATACATCACAAAATTCTCCTTATACTACCCATTTATTCAATAAATAGAGTGGGTTTTTAGCCTTTATAAGGTTCCACTAATCTTGATCAAGGAATTCTCCATTAAGATCATAATACAAGAGAAAGTTTTTTTCAAAAACTAATAGCAAGCACTCATAACTTCCTCACTCCCCAAGCTAAGAAAACATATTTCAACCTGAAAATGATGGCATAGTGGTTATAAAATAACATGATCTCAATAACTCATTCAAATATATATGTATGTATGTTTATACATATATATATATATAGATATATACATGCATACATGTATACATTAATACATTCATACATATATGTATGTATGCATCTGTGTGTGTGTGTGTGTGTGTGTGTGTGTGTGTGTGTGTGTGTGTGTGTGTGTGTGTGTGTGTATTAAAATAAATAATGAAGCCAACAAAAAATATACCACAAATAAAATCCCCAAAATTCCCCTTTTACAAATAATCCTTAAAATTACAAAACATTCAAAGAAGATTCATTCATTTTTTAAAATAAAGAATGGTTTCAACAAGGATTCATGAAACATGGAATAATTTTGAAGTTAAATTAAAAATAAAACTAAAAAACATCCTACCTCTATCTTCAAGTTTTCTATTTAAAACTTCCATCCAATGCCCTTCCAAGTGCTAGCTCCACCAAAAGATTAAAATTATATAACCCCTAAAAAGGATAAGAGATGAGATATATAAATATAAAAAAACCATGTTTGACCACCAAAAATAGGGTGTAATGTGGCCATATTATCTAATGTATGTAACCCCACTCCTTAAATTCTTATCCCAACTCTTATAATACTTATCAATATTTCCTATGCACCCACTTGGATGTTTCTTACACAAGTATGGAAAATACAACATTTTTTTATAAAAAGTAAGTTTAGTTTTGGTAATTAAATGTATAGGCCATAAATAGTGGATTTATATGACTTAAAAGTGGTTAAAATTATATTGAAAACCAACCTACCGAATGGGTATGTGTATAAGCTCAAAATGGACTTGAAAGACAAGGTTTACTTGTCTAATTCACTAAGTAAAAAGTGGGTGAAAGATAAATTTAGGTTTATTTTTTTGGAATTATGAGTCAACCCAAGCCTCACACATTGGTTAATTAACAAAAAATATGGTTAGGTATTCTTAATTTAATTAATTAAGAGAGGGTTAAACCCAAAACACCAATTTTTTTGAAAAGAATATAAAAGGTAAAATGAATACAAAACTATAAAATTAGTTAATTTTTAAAAATATATATTTAAGAGTAAAGGTTTGTCAGGAATTTAGTTATGCATATGAGTTTTAGACACACATCTAAGTCCCTCATGCTCTTAAAATTTGGCCTTGTGTATCCTACACACTCAATGCAAACATAAAATACATCCATGGAAAATTATGAATATCAAAAAAATGAACAATATGAAACATGTTTATTATAATGACATATCAAGAACAATTATAAGAGGAAGTAACATAAGTGATATTGTTTAGTTAAAATATAAAAAATAAATTAAAAAAATCACCATTTCATCTAAAACCAATAAACACATAAACATAATATAACTACTCAAAGTATCATGCTAAGTAACCATATATACAAAAAAATAATAATTATTCAAATGACTAATCAATGTCCAAAACAAAAATCTAAATATATATTATGGGGCACTTCATACCTCCCATATATTCTAGTGCATGTCCAATGAGTAATAAAAAATCTATAAAAACATATAATGGTAAGTGATATCAAAATAGGGTCTCACATTCCCCTTCCCTTGCCACTGAAATGGGTGGAGATATCAAGATTATAGTGGTGTTACATCCTCCTAACTAGCTACAAAATCATCATATATGTTCCATATAATCCTAACTTAGTCTATCTTTCATACTTAAAGGCCAAACATCTGATGCACCAAAACACATATGGGATTTAAAATTAGCTACCTACCCCCCTTGACCTACAAGGATGTCCAATACAAAACATGAGAAAGATATGGAAAATATATCTTCAAAATTGAAACACGAGAACAATTTTGGGATTGAGATATGTTAGGTGTGAGGGATAAGTGGTAATCAAATGGTTTAATTTTATTCAATATCTCAAAGGGAGCCAAAAATCGGGGTGTCAACTTATATCCTTTTCCATAATAGATCGAGTGATTATTCAGTCACACTCACAAAATAATCTATCACAAACCAAAAAAATGTTTGTGTGTCTTTTTTGAATCAAAATATTTTTTTATCTATCATATTCCTCTTACAAATTTTACCAAACAAGGACTAATTGGAATTCTATTACATGTAACATATATTTACTAATCACTACATTATCCTTAATCTTATCCCACTTCTAGGATTATTGCATGGTCTGACATAGAGAGCATCATATATAGTCATCCTAATATAACTATGATAGATTTATTTTTTATGAAATGCAACCATGTATAGGTAGTCCTCCCAACATGACAACCAATATGTCACATCCATGCAAAACATGTCCTATAATACTTGGTTAACTTGATTTGTCTACCCATATATCTCTATATGATATTATTTTCTAAATTTAAGATGAATTCTCAATGCCATCTAAAGTGTGGTATATAACTTAAAAGTATATACATGGTCTTTATCTGATATAATAATATATGGAATCTTATCAATCATACTTTGTCATCTAAGAAGAATCTTTCCACAATTATGGTACTATAGAAGGTATTTTTCAAAGAAAAGAGGTCCACTTTAGTTAATTTAATCATTATCACTAGGATCACATCATGGATATATAAAGAGAGAGATAGACCAACAATAAAAACATATCAATAATATTCCACTTCCACCCTAGAATATCATGAGAGTAAAAAATACCTATTTGATATTGATGATATGCCTTGTCCCACTAACATTCAAGGCATCATGACATAAATTATGTAATATCATGTCACAATTGGGGCCAATGATACAATTTCCTAAGCTTTTAATGCATCCTATCTACCCTTGATTTTGTTGAATAGGGGCTTCAATGAGCCTTTGACAATATCAATTTTCATAGATCACTAGCATAAAGCAAGTAAATGCACCCTCTATGTCTCAAAATACCATTAAAATCTAATTAATAACTCTAAATCTCTCACTTTAGTGTCATCTATGACTCTAAAATTTGTAAAACATCCTAATAAATATTATGCCTAGGAAGCTATTTAATGATCTTGCCTTGGTAAATTAGTCTAAAATTTCACAATTGTAATTTCATGGCGTGTCATTTCAAATGCATCTTGAATAATAATTGATACAATCTCATGTCTCTTCCTTCGTAATTCATCTATAAAAGTATTCTCCTTCCCTTTGATATATTTAATATCACATTAGTACTCATAAAACAACTCCATCAAACACCACTAATGGGAATTTATATTGGGGTGTGTGAAGATGTGCTAAAGACTCAGGTAATCTATCATCAAAAAAACTAAATCATAATGACTAAATTCCATAATATCATAAGTTCATGCATAAATAGTACCAACTTAAGGTTGTGAGGTTGGAAAATCAACTCATAATAATTGAGTTTTTTCAACAAAAAATTAATGACCTAAATTCCCTACATGAGAAAGGATCCCAAGCCAAATTTAAAAGAATTAATACACACCAATAACTCACACTAAGGATTAGGTATGACTAAAATAAATTCAATGTTCAGATGCTCTTTCAATGACTGTAAATCTTAATCGAGCTTATTTTACTAGATTAATTTCTTCCCTTTTCATTTTAGGGAAGTGATGGGGTGTGCTATTTGAGATAAATCTTAAAAACAATTATGATAATAACCTACCAATCCATTGAAAGTATACACTTAAGTCACATTGGATGGAATTGACTAGTTTATGATAGCAAGATGCTTCATGGGGTCTTCCAAGATTTATTTACAATAAATGGTGTTCCTCAAGTACTAAATGTGAGGCCCCATTTTTCACTATGCTAGTTTTGTTGGACCTTTTTAATATCATAAAAGTCTTACTATAACATACTAATTATGTTATGGATACATGAGATGTTTAATATTCATTCTTATAGAGGTAGTAGATCTTCTATTTTATATGATATTAGATGTGTATTTGATTACTATTTAGTTTTTTGTTTGATAGGGTAAAATGCTTGTGAAACTAGAGATATGAATTTGGAAAGTGAGGGTTTTAACAACTAGACCCGCATTTAGGTACAAAAAATAGGGAAAATATCCCCAAACAACCAAAAATAGTATAAAGTGTTTGAAGGCTCCCCCAACCATAAACAAGTGAAGTAATGGTACCCATGACCTTGGTGAGACTAGAGAACATGAGGGTTTTAAGGATCCCATAACCTGAAAGAGAAGTAAAGAGGGTTTGAAGGCTCCCCAAAACATTCACAAGTGGAGTAAGAGTCCCATAACTAAGGTGAGACTAGATAACATGAGGGTTTTAAGGCTCCTATAACCTTTTTTAAGTGGAGTAAAGGTCTTATGACCAAGGTGAGACAAGAGAACATGATGGTTTTACGTTTTCTCACAACTAGGGGTTTTGAGGTCCCATAACCTGTATTACACAAAGATGATGCTAAAAATTGAATCTATAAGGGTGATATCCCTTTGTCATGTCTTTATTAAGGGCACTAAACACTAGAAGAGCCACTAGAGAGGGAACTCTTCCACCACTAGGGTCTTCTACATAGCCTCCATATAGTACAGTTTAAAGGAGGGGGTTTATTTATCCTCTATGATTCATAGTCTAGAAAACCATAATAAGAATCAACCTAAAAAAAATCAATTCAATTGTAAAATTAGGTATTCCACCTCTAGATTCATTCACATAGTTGAGTCATAACATGTGGATTGATCTTCCCACAAAGATCCATAATATTTACAAAGCACAAGGGGGTTTTGAGGGTCCCATAACCATTGAGAATGAAACATGAGGGTTTTAAGGTACCCACAACCAAGGTTTTTAGGGATTTGATAACCTTGAGAACATATAATTACCTCAAAATAGTGAATTTGAAAGGGCTGACACCCTTTTGCATGTCATTCTTGAGGAAACTACCAGACATAAGGCCTTCCAAAAAAGAATGAATTCTACCTAACCATCATACAACTAAATCCTAATGAGTGGGTTTTTCCTCCCTCTAAGAATCATAGATTTAACATAGTATAATAAATCCCCCATAAATGCTTTGTCAAAAACTAGTCTGAATTTGTGTGATCCTATAGCTAGAATAAACCAAAGGTGGACTCATCTAACATCCACACTTAAACAACAAAAGGAGGATATAGAAAATTAGGGTCCTCCTAGATCTATAAAAAATCCTTCCACTAATATTATATATTTAAACATTCCCAAATAAAATAAATAGAAGATTTTATTTTCCAAAAAAATAAGAAGGGTTAAATCATGACTTCCTCTAATAACTATGTTGCTTAACATGAAATGGGATAAACCATTATCCAAGTGACCAAATGAGGTTGAAACATGATCTCCTTTAACATCCATGTCAGTTACTAAACAAGGGAAAGGAAAACTGGAAAGGCCTCCTCCAAAGTCCATGCCATATGAGAGACTAAGGGGATGGGTTCCACCAAATCCCATCGTCTCCCGAAAGGAAAATAGGGGGTGAGAACCCTCATCAAGCCTCCCATAAATGGTCTAAAAAAAGTGACCTTATAGTGGATGGTATACCCCTACCCTCTAAAAGCACCAAGTAAATTCCAATATTGGATAAAGGAACCCCTACCCTTGGTAAGGCCTCGAATAATCTTGCCTAACTGTTAAGAATGCTCCACTAACACTTGGCCAATTTTCATCCAAGGGAAGGTCAAAGAAAAGTCATCAACTAGATTGAATCTCCCTTTGTATCCATTAGAATATAAATAGATACATCTACCTTCCACTACATATTTGTCTTTGAGCTCCATCCAACATCGATCCATAGATGCTATAATAGATAAGCCACCACTCTAAAGCCCCATCCGTAGACCCTTACTCTCTTGGTCATATTAATCTTATCCATCACCACTTTCATCCTCCTCACCAGAACCTTCTTTCCCACTACTTCATTCAAAATTTCCTCCTATTATGAGATCCATACTTTGATTACTATTCAGTTACTAGTTATGCTTGATTTGAATTGATTATGGATATACATAAAACATCATTATATTATTTTAGATAATATTATTTTATAAGATGATTTAGGGTTAAGAGTATATAATGTTATAATGTATTTATTACCTCATGTATATTTAAATTTTGTGATTTGGATGTTTTGTATATGTAAAATCATATCATTATAAATTACCTAATATGTTTACATTCAACAACTTCAACTATATAGGGTAGTGCAATTTGATATGTGAAAATGATGTGTAGGAGACATGGGAGGAAAAAAAAGGAATTGGTACTATTTTGAACATAATTACATAATCTATTTTTAATAGAGTATATATTCTTGACCCCTTAGATTAAAATCTAATGCTTATGTCATCTTTTAATCTAGTGTTGATCTTAAACTCTTTAGCACTCCTAAAACTATTCATTAAATTTTTAGATGACCTTAGAATTTACCTTAACTTTGTAATAATTCATAAATATAAATATTTGAGTCATTTAAGTGGCCCCCATAACCAAAAATTAAATGGGAAAAGTCATAAGATAGCTTGTGTGCCTATTTATGGCTTAGGTAAGTTAGATCATATATAGGTATGTGAAATTTTTGCTTTCCCATATGGGTGTGTAAAGAGAGTTAATACTACAAAAGAATTTTTAGAGAAGAGGAAAGGAATGGGAAGGGACAAGTGTCACCTTCCCATTAGCTATTAGGTTCGAGTGTTTTGGATATAAAAGCATGAAAATTTTCCTTGGAGGAGTAGTTTTCTCATTTTCAATGGGAGTGGAGGAGAGACAGAGAAATAGGAGGGGAAGCTTAGAGAAGGATGAGGAAAGATAGTTTATAACACTTGTAAGAGGTTTCATTGTGTATATACAAGATGTGAAGCCAAGTTAGGTATCATTGCCACCTATTTTATTTCAGATTTATGGTTTTAAATAAATATATTTCTCCCTTCACTTGTTTTGATTTTTCAATAGATGTAAGGCCATTTGGCTTACTCTCTCTTTTTGTTGATTTCCATGGATTATGCCTATAACCACCATGTGTATTTAATTTTCCATTTATTATCTGAAATTCAATATCACTCATTTATTTTTGGGTTTTTTTATATCCCATTTTGAGATTTAAAGTGGAAAATATATGCTTCCCAAATGGGATTAAACCTTTTTCATAGATTGTGCATTCATATGTAGAATTTTAAAAAATGAACAAAGTTTCAAATCATCCTACAAAGATCATATGCATGGGGTTTTTTAAAATTAAAACCATCATGTTTCTAATGTGTTCCCATGGAAAGGGAGAATATTCGGTAAAATTAAAGAATCTAAGGTTCTCTCATGAAAAGGGAGAAGGACTTGGGAAAATGAAAGACTCTAAGGTCCTCCTTATCCCACCCCTATAGTGTGGAGAGTATAAATTATAGTCCACAATGGGTGCATGAGTATTCTTGATTGTTTTGATTTATTTTTGGTTTTCCTTGTGTGTTTTGTATTGTATATGGAAATTTTTATATTAATTTATTTTTTATTATATTCTGGGTGGACTTGGAATCCTACTAATACAAGAGAGTGTGGTTGATAAACCTAGTTATTCCTAGTTTAGTATGTTTTATATTAAGGTAAAAATAGGTTTTGAAGGGGCCCCAAAACCCTATACAGAAAAAGAAAGATAAAACGTTACAAACCGCCAAGGAAGGGAAACCTACTAAAAATAGTAACAAAACCAAGTTTTAGAAGGACTTGAAACCTCAACAAAACCAAGTTTAACAACCTGAAACCATGCTAAAAAATATTACATTAGCAACCAACATAATTTGTGACAAAAGAACCCCATAAAACCATTGGATTCTCTGTCACCAAGAAAGAAGAAGACACCGTCAGATCTAGCAATAGTGACGGCCATACCCAGGATCGATCCCTCAACCCTTGAAAAATGCACAACCCAAACCCCCGTTCCCATCGCCACCACCGCCCAACCCATCCACCCTCAAGTATGCAAAGATCACCCCCTACACCCAGAGGAAATGCTGCCATGGAAATCTAAATATCTCCAAAAAAAACATCGATCTGCTCAGAATAGGGTAATGGTCAGCACGGTGGCCACAAAATGAAAGACTGAGGAAAAATATAGATCCACACTATTTTCTAGAGTAGGGCTCCTCCGCAGTAAAGGATATCTCCATTTACCCCAAACAGGGTGCCGCATCTCATAAACAAACCATAGAGAAAACAAAGTTTGCCCCATCCAAAAACTATTTTCTTCAAAAACTAGTTCATGGTGGCCGTCCAACTCAGATTAGAAAACTAGTCCAAGTTCCATCCACTAAACAGAGATTCGAAGAAAAATAAATAAAGAACCATGTAATAAGGGTAACTCTTTTCCATGCCACGCTTACACCCAGGCTCCCTCCACAGGGATCTGGTCTCCAAAGCTCGAGAGGCGGCCACGACGGTTAGCGTTTCAGCTCAACCATCTCCATGGCCGCACTCCCTCTTCCCTCTTCCCACCCGCTTCCTAGTTTAGTATGTTACCTTTCTATTACCTACCTAATTTAATACATTTATCATTTTTCTTGAACCTTTGGTGTCATCTATGTTCAAATATGAGAGTCCCTAGCTCGATGGTTCTTAGGACAGTTTCCTAATAATGGAAACATAATGGGAGATGAGCCCATACTTTGATTAGCCTCATGGTTACATTTAAATATTACATGGAGTCTTGTTATATATTTATTGTCCTTAATATTTAAATGAATATAAAAGTAGGCATGCTAGTTTTTACCATTTATTATTATTCATGTGAATAGAAGAAATAACTAAAATTTAATGAATAATAAATATCATGCTCTAATTATTATTGTCTATTGAAGGAAGTAATAAATGGAAGAAAATGATTATTTATATGGTTGAAATAAAATTTTAAAATTTTTAAGGAATTTTTTTTCTCTATTATTGTATAGTTATAAAAAATAAATTGATTAACATTATCCAAATTTTCATATTAAACTAATTTCATTAAGCTTATAAGGGATGAAACCACTTAGGTATTTTTATGAAATTTATAATGGCCTAGTTTAATACAATTTTAATTTTAATATAAAATATTAATTTTCATGATCCTAACATAAGTTATATTTTAATTATAGGATATTTAATTTTATATGAATTTTCAAAATTAGATTTCTAGAATTGCCTAGATTTCCTTTATGATTCGATCAAAATTCATGTAAGTTTTGTGTAATATAAATAAGGTATAAAAGTGACCAAAATAGTTTTATATTAAAATCTAATTATTTTAAGATTTTTTTTCCTTTTATTTTTTATTTTTAAAGCATACATTTTGTTCACAATGATTTTTTGAAGTTTGTATATCTATAGAGTAATTGTTATATTGACATACCCCTTAGAAGGGCATTGTCCCTATTTTGTAGGATAAGACTAATTATTGGGCTTCAATTCACCCATGTACTCATGTGGTTATGGTTATATGCTAAAAATTCTCTAATTCATTTGTATTAGTTATAAACACTAGAGCTAAGATCCTCAATAGTACCATGTGAGCACGGTCACCCTAACTTTGTGGTTAGGGGAGATCACATGGATATTAATACATGTGGCTATCTCCCCAATGCCTTTCTTATAACCACTATGGTTGGTAAATAATTTTTGGTATTTTAAAAAACTTTATTTTTTTAAATTTATATTAATTATTTAAAATGTATGCTTACCTAAGTTTTGACACCATACAAACAATTCTAAAACCAAAAATTTTACAAAAAAAGATACCTATTTTGGAAAGATATTTATTGATACATGGAGACTCAGAGGTGGGGGGAAGAAAAATGGACACCCATTATTTTTTTCCCTTTTCCAAAAGGAATATTTTTAAGACATCAAACTAAATTATTCTCAAATATTAAAAAAAAATTCTTAGGGAAGTTAGTTTAGTTCTTTTTGACATTTATGGGATGTTGGAATTCCAAAGATAGGTTGACCCTAAATTAAACCCATTTTTTTATATTTTCCCTTCCATGTGAATTGAAAATATAATCTTAAAATTTAAAATTATAATAAATTCCTTCTTAAACCTTGTTGGTGGCCATTAACACCTTTTGTAGAGCTTGAAGCAGCTAAAGAGGTTTTGGGAAATTGTAGGATCTTAAAACCAACTATAAAATTTCCATGAAGATGGATATCTACAAAATTATTCCAAGAAAACATGTATTGAATAAAATTTTATAATGAATAAAAATGGGGAAAATATTAAAATCTTGGAGACTCCATTAATGACACTTTTTCAATGCTGAGGAAAGAGAAGAGGGATGAGTATGGAGAAGTCATCCTCTAAAAATCCCTTCTTATTTTCCAAAACCTATATCTGAAACATAATAACTAATTTTAAACCCTTATTTCCCTCCATATTTTTTTTTATGTTTTTCTCACTTTTAACTAAAAAATATGGATGAGTGAGAAATGATCCAATGATTGATATGGATTGCTTCATCCTTAGGGAGCTAAGAACCCTTTAGACCCATTTTTATGTCATGTGAATATAATTCATCATCCATAATAATAAGTTTTTTAAGTTAATACAACTTGAAATTTTATTCAATTTTGACTTTAGGTATAAATTGAGCCCTATGATTGGTTTAAATCACTTAAATTATCTTTTAACCCTATCAGGAGTTAAGAAAAAATATATGATCCAATGTTTTATTTAATGCACCTATATTTAATCACACATCCATTATATGCATTGGTTCCATTGATCCCACTAATTTTTCATAGAGGTTTTCTATCTTGTTGAGGGCCTATAGGCCAATTAGAGTAAGTGGGACATAGATGGTTGCCTAGTGACAATGTGTCTACTTGTGCATTTCCATATGTTTCACTAATAAATTTAAGTTTTATTTGATTATTTGTGCATATGATGCCTAAATATGGTTTAACATTGGGTATTGTATTCTATAGAATGTTCTTTATACATTCTCAAAAACTAAAAGTGGCTTGATTTTGTGTAGTTTAGATATACAAATTTTGGGTATGGCATTTTAGTATTTTATCATAGTTAAAAATACATAGAGCTCTGGGAATCATTTTTTGGTATTTTACATGATTAAAATTACACTTTAACCTTAGTTAACTTGAATTCCTTAGGTGGTCCCAAGACAACTGAAGAAAAGATAATTTGATGATAAGTTTATGGTTTGGTTGATTGGGTTGAAGTGTAGGAATGGGATTTTGGATGATGGGTGGAAAAGGGTGTTCATGTAAATACTAAAAGGCCTATCCTATGACATTTTTTCATTAATATAATAAATATTATCCCATTAACCCTAGTATGAGTGAGGGTAAGGATTCAAAGTTATTTCTTGATGCTAAAAATGGGTAATTAGGAATTAATAGGTTAGATGATTATAAGGAACTAGTTAAATATATTAGGATAAATATGTACTATTAATATAATAAATTAAGTGAATTAAATTATGATGAAGTTAATCTCAATGAGGAAGATAAGGTATAATGAAGGTTTAGACTTGGACATCATTATATTGATGGGCTCATATATGGATATGTATAGTTATTGGTTGTGCCTCTACATGATCTTACTCATCAATAATGTTGATCTATTAAATGTTAATATGTGGAATTTGAGGGTAATATAAAATATCTATTTTATTCTAAAATTTTATATCTCTTTGAATTTTACCGTTGATGATAAGAGATGTTATACGAAATATATTTTATCTATGTAAAAATGGATGCTCAGAGAGAATCATCCAAACACGAAATATGAATTTGTGATGAATGCATGAAGTGCAAAAATTGTCTTTTTATGGTTATAAATAGTTTAATTATTTTTTTTAATGTGTATGAGAAAGTTTTATGATTTTACTCTTCTTGGCATGGCTTGTTTGATTATGTTTTTGGGAATTTTTTATGGTGCTTTGAAAAAAAAGTAAACTATGGTGGTTGCTAAAAGTAAAGTGTTTTCATTGATTAAATTAAAAAATAAAATTATATCATTTTTTTTTATTTTAATGATATTTTATGCATGTAATTACTAAAAAAATAATTCTATATTATTGATACAAGTGATGCTTTTGGGATTTCCTAGTTTGATTGCAACTTTTACCTATATATACCAAAAGAATTGATTTTATTTTTGTAAATTTTTAATGATAATAGATTAAATATAATATGTGATTAAATCCTCAAAAATATATATGAAAATTACATCTAAAATCTATAAATCACAACTTATAAGTATTTAAAAATTAATTTGCATATGCAAGCTATAAAACTAGGTTTTGAAGTTTAGAATAACTTCTTAAAATATTTAATGATATAAAATGAAATGGATGCAAGATTTTTTTGAATATTTCTAAGTTTTTGGATCTCTAGAAACATTCAGTTAATATATAATAAAAATAAACTATTTTTTAACATGGAAGTTATAGGTTTTGGTGTGTGCGTGGGTGTTTATTTATTAATGTAAAATTGTTTTAAGCTGAAAGTGAGTTGTTTTATTTGGAAGTGTATAGTTATACATCTCCTATAATCTAGCTTATATTGAATGTAAACTATGCTTCAAATTATTTTTATATGAAACTAAAAATTAAATAAACCAAATATACATTTTGTGCAAAGAAGATAGAAGAATATGATTCCTTTTCTTTTATTTTATAGTTTTTGAAATATAAATATATCTTATTAAAAAATAAAACTATTATAATCTACTATAATAAAATAAATAAAAAATGAAAAAATCTCCAACTTGATCAATGGTGAGATCAAGGTAAGGTGAAGATGTAATTATTATGTATACGATCCTCAAGTAGCTAGCTCCTTTTTGTTCAGTAATGGACTTGGAACTCTAAAAAAAAGGATTGAAAAAATTAATATAATAAGAATTTTTTTTGAATAAAATAATGGTTTAATAGTGGCTAGAATTATTCAAGAATAGAATAAAATGGGTTGCCAATTTAATGAATTCTGCTTTCCAAAATTATGTAGAGTGACCAAAATATGATAATAGATTCAAGAAAAGATTATCCAAAGAAAACATTAGGTAGGCTAGGTCTTTGTAAAAATATTCAATCTCTTAATTATTGTTTTAGATCTAAAAATATAAGGAAAGTGAGATATTCATAGAGGAAGAAAGGAAGTTGTATTAATGAGTTCATTGAAGCTTGAATATAAGATTGGTTAAGTTAAATTGATAAGTATTGATAAAAAAATAGGATCAAGGGTGAGATGGCCCATATTTAAGGTTAAAAAATATAAAATAATGAGGAAAAAAAAAACCAAATTCATTTATGGATGTTAATTTAAAAAATGGGAAAATAATGATGAAACAACTAATTTTTATAGGTGGCAAAGATGAAACTGCCACATATCATGATGCAACTGTTGCATAGCTTAACAAAAGTGCTATGAAAATTAACATATACACCATATGTAAATGTATTAATTGAAGAATAATTTATATGAAATTAGTGGATTCATTCACAAAAATTAGTTATTTTTCATGAAGGTAAGAACATTATAATCTAAAGCAAAAGACTCAAAAAAATACAAATTTTGAGGCTTAAGAAAGACCAAAAATGAATTAAAAAATAAATGAGGTATAGATAAATAGGTTTGATCATATTTAGGAGGAGGTACTTACATAATCATAATATTTTTCTATAAATTATTCACAATGTGATTTGAGGTGCATCTAGGTATCACTTCGTCAACAAAAAAAATGCATGTACTTGTTGAGTGATAAACCTCATTCAAGAGATAACATAGTACACATAAAGAGATACTTGTAACATATAATATTTGGCCATATAACATATGCTTGGTTTATTATTTTGGTTTTTTTGCTTAAGATACCTAAGATAAAATTATTAGATATCCACCCAGATAGTAGAGTGGATGAGGTTTGATGAAACATTGGAACACAATTTCTAACTGGGTGTTAGGAATTCATGGGGCCACAAGGTCCAAGTGACCATTAGCTATCAAGTGAGATATTGTTTGTTATGCCAATGGGACTTTTCCACCACCTTACACATGCATACTATTTTTGAGGACTTAATAGATAGGTTATTGAAATAGTTTGATTTTGGTTCTCAAGACCATGATTATTTACCATGGATAGACCACAAATGTCATATGAAACTAGGGTTGAGATGGGAATTTCTAGGTTTAGTGATCACCCATTTATATAAAACATTATCTTACCGCTTAAGTGAAGTGTGATACAAGGTTTCTTGATGTTTATCTCACCTTGAATGATGAGGTTGGGATTAAATTAGGATGCATTTAGTGTAGCCATCCCATTTTCCTTAGATTCATACTCTTTCCTTACAAGTAGCTCCAAAAATAGCTTGGGCATAAGAACCTATTTTTTTTGGCATGGGTTTACACTTGAAACCTATGTATGTACATAAAATTTGTGTTAGATAGTGTCTTTACCTTATGTGATGGACTAGTGATACCACATGGATGGAATTTTATGGATTTTAATGTGATTCACTTTGTTTTCACTTTAGATTATTATCATTACAATTATTTTGGTAGTGAGATATGACTTATTTTAGTCACATGATGGATTTTCTTCCCATTGGAGTTTGATTTAAATGATGGTTAGAGAGGAACATGTAGGCCTTTATGGCATCTTGGCACCAATTAGTTGATATAATTGATTTTATAAAGCTATTAATATTTTATAGTTTTATTTTTTTATATGGTTACACATTTGATAGATATCTAAGGCATATGGATCAAGATTAAATGTTGATATTGTAATATTTTGGACAATAACCCATTATAAATTATGACCCCCATTTCTTTTATTATTTGTAGAGATACCACCCTAGTTTTGAACTAATATACATGCACATCTTATCTTGGAGGAATTAATAGATATGTTCTTGGGATAATTTGATTTTTCCCTTAATAATATGATTTTTTTTATCATAGTTATACCATAGATTTCATGTGTACCTAGGGTTGGCATGAGCCTTTATAGGCTTAGTGACCACCAATTTAAAGCAAACATTGTCTTTACACTCAAGTGAATCTTTATATAGGTTCACTTGATGTTTTTTCACACCTTTAGTGATGAGGTTGGGAATGAATAAGGATGTATTTAGTTAATCCATCCCATTTTACATAGTTATACTCTTGCCTTGCGATTAGTTCCAATAAGATTTTTGGTATAGTCACTCTTTAGTCTAGAAGGATTATTTTAGTAGACCATATAGGGTTACATATACCTTAGGGACATACTTTTATCACATGAGGTACTTATAGTACCATTATGTTGTGCATTGGTTTATACTCGAAACATATTTTCATGCATATGAGTGTTTATATATATTTACTTCACCTTGTGTGATGGACTTGTAATGCCATGTGGATGGACTTTTATGAAACCTCATCTAGGTCACTTTTATTTCACCTATCCTTGTGGTGAATGATATTTGTCTAAATTTTGGTAGTGATATATGGAATTTTTTATCAACATGATGGAGTGATTTTCCATTGGATTTAGATGTTATTGATGGTTAGAGAGGAACATGTGAGACTTTGTGGCATCTTGGAACCAATAAAGTGTGATCATAAACTCAATCAATCGGTGACTATGTTAAATTGGTATTATTTATTCTAGTTTTAATTTTATTCAATATCTAAAGTGTGGACAAGAAATATGTATAGGGGAGGTTAGTCTTGTGTTAGTATTATAAAACAAATGAAATAAACACACTAAAATCCTAACTCTAGCCTCGATACTAGGGAGAGCTTAGGTAACAAAAATAAATGATAAAAAAATTAGAAAATAAAAGAAACAACTATTTTACTTTCCCTGGAGCTCCAAATGCATTTTCAAATGGGTTGCTCATGTTGTTCATCAATAAGTCTTTGACAATGAAGCTTGCTTGTCTCCTTCTCTCCTTGGCACCTTGGCTTAAGATTTGGGCATGGTAACATTAATTGCATGAGGATTATGGAGTAAATAATAAATAATAAATCTAAAATATCCAAGATTAGAAATAAATGGGTATGGATTTGTATTTATATCCTCAATAATTAAATCTCACCCAAGGTGAGTTAAGATTGTGTTTAAACATGGA
Source organism: Torreya grandis (assembly GCA_037957365.1). NCBI lineage: Eukaryota > Viridiplantae > Streptophyta > Pinopsida > Cupressales > Taxaceae > Torreya > Torreya grandis. The sequence continues at coordinate 61,932 of JARHVA010007502.1, read as the reverse complement.
ATGGGTTCAAACTAACACTAGGTGAGTTAAGATTAACTCTAGACGAGTTAATAGTTGTCATGTAATTATTATTTTTAATTAATAATCATGGATCTCAAATTAGATATTTTATGATATTTTCAAATATCTTGACAACTCATAAAGGTAATGATGAAAGGGCTTGATATTTTAATTTTTGGAATTTCCATTTTTAGATATTCATTAATTTAAAATAGATAATTCAACTAAGAATTTAATCTTGTTTAATTTTTTAATTAAATTTGATTAGAATATTTTCTCCTTAAATATTTGATATTTATTTAAGTTCCCCACTTAATGGGTCTATAGGCCAAATTTATAGTTGTATTGCCACAAGGTGATCAGGGATAAATCCATGAGAGGTTATTGTTTCATATAGGTTGGTATCCTATATAAGGATGCCTCAACATGATTTTGAGATTTTATTATTGATACATAGCCAAATTTTGGATGTTTAATTATTCTTAGGATTTATTTTGAAAGGTTGGTAAGAATCAGTTTAAAGTCTTATCAGAAGCTTGTTGTGGCTAGTTTTAAGTGTCTACAATTCTCCCCTATTTAAGAAGGTGTTAAAATATATAGGCACATTAATGTATTATAAAATAATGAAAATTTATTGTATGATAAAAAATTAAAATGGTAATATATAATCTCTATATTCCCCCTCAAGGGAATGGTTAGCAAAGAAGGTCAATGATCGGTCCCTTGAGAGAAGGAAAATGATGAGACTAAAAGGTAAAAGGGGATGAAAAATAATGATTTTCCCATAGGTGGTTATAATTAATAGTATGGTGAGCTTCCCTAATTGGAAATATAAGAAAGAATATTATCCCACAAGAATTTATAATCATTGACATAGCTAGGGTAAAAAGATAATGATTTGTCCAAAGGTGGTTATAAGCATTAGAAAATAAGGATAAGAGTAATAGGAGAATGATATTCCCAAATGTGGTTATAATCATTAAAAAGGGAAAATATTGATTTATCCATAGGTGATTATATTCATTGTTATGATAAAAACATGCCCCATTTGGGTGGATAGAGATAATGGTTTTCCCAAAGGAAGTTATAAGCATTATCATAATGAAAATGTGCCCTGATTGGGTAGAGAAATATAATGATTTTCCCAAAGATGGTTATAATCATTAACCTCCTATATAGATCAAAACATAATGACTTTACCATAGGTGGTTATAATAATTGACTCTATGGGTAGGATGATACATAATGATTTTCCCAAAGGCAGTTAGAATCATTGGTATAATGATGTGAGTGATATGAAAAATTGGAATAAGGGGCTTACAAACTAAATCTATACTCACAGAGTAAGAGTAAGTTGGTACATAAGAGAAATATAAATTTAGGAAATGTACTAGTATAGAGATGCATGTTCTAACTACAAAGGATTAAAAATTATTTCATGATTTAATTACTCTACATTTGGGAAATGATGGGAATAAATCGAGTATTTTTTAGGTTCTAAGGAAAAGTATCATGATTACATTGCTTATAATATTTCTCAAGCTAATTTTTGTTATAGAACATGATGCTAGGTATCATGATATAGAAAACCATGATAACTTATCTTAAATATGCATAAAGACTGACACATGATCTAGTAAACAATCAACAAGGCACCAATAATAAAAACCATGATGATAATGTTGATGAATATAGATGGACTTAAGTATAATGCACAATAAATCACCTAATAAACATAGAGATATTAAGTTAAGGCACAACAATAAAATAAAACAAATAGGTAAAAAAGAAGATAAATAGGAAAATAAAACACCAACAAATGAAAAATAAAGAGAGAATAAAATAAAAGAATGAGAGTAAAATGAAACAAACACAAATAATGGTTAATCACAATGTTAGCACAAACAAAGAACAAACAAGATGATATACAATGTCCCTAGGATATAAGAGATAATGGAAATAAGCAAAATGGGGGAAGAAAAGAAAAAGAAGGGGTAGCCAAGCTGACTCCATATGCAATAGGCAAGTGGATGCTACCTACATAGTTCCATGGATGTAAGGTCCAACAAAAACATCAGGCCAAATGTAGTTTTCCTAGGAAACAGGATAAAATAAAAATGATGATCAAGAAAAACATGATGGATGTTATAGAGGAATATGGGAATGGTCTCAAAAAATGGTGATCATGTGGGATGTTAGGCTAGTAATGATGGGAAAACTAAATGACAAGTGGTTTATTGTGAAATAGCTAGGGATACTAGAATCCTTAAGGAAAAGAGGCAATCAATGATTATTTTTAGGATTTTATAGATGGTTTTGAAAATATTTTTGGAATTTTCAAAGTATCTTGACTTAATTTGAGAATGACAAGATACTAAATGGTCCAACTCACAGAAATAGTGAGAGTGTTCAAACATAGAAAATTCTCACAAAATAGTGAGAGTGTGGCAAAGGGTGATTGATCTGACCTCAACCTGAATTGAGTGCTACTTACATAGTCCCATTTGGACCTCAATTCATTATAGTTTTGCCTTATAGTATAGAAATATAACTAGATAGTAGCACGTTTTTAAAGTAGGAAAATTATATAAATGGCATAAAAATGGTAAGTTGGGTATTCAAGGCATGATAAAGGTGTTATTACTAATTTTCCCATAGGTGATTATAATTAGGAAATAATAGCATAGGTAAATGACATTAATTTTCCCAAAGGTGGTTATAGTTAGTAGCATTGAGTGAGACACTAATTTTCCCATACATGGTTATAATTAGGAGCATTCAAAATGAAATGAAATAAGAAATGAAGGATGAAACTACCAAAACACTATCATAATGGTCCAAAATACTACATCTATCTACAATAATGAATCAACTACTCAAAATTGATCTAAAATCCTTCATTGAAGAGTGTTAAAACAAAAAATAAAATGAAACCAAGGTCAAAAGGATGGGGAGGGAGGGTTAAAATAGTGATGATCAAAAGAAAACGTATGGTAGAACGGTATAGGGTATAGTACAAAGAAGGATGTCAATAGTATGGTACAAAATAAATGGGCCTCATTGATAATATTTCAAGTATGTTAAGAAAAGTAATTCTTAAGGTTTATAGTGTTTATTGACTCATCAAGTTCATGTCCTTCTGGTGTAGCAAGCCTATTGCTCTAGATCCATAATTTGCACCAATGATATAGGGGCCTATCCAATTAGGTTTGAATATAATCTTATGATTATTTTTGGAATTAGTATTCTATTAGTTTTATTTGAGGATAATATCCCCAAATTAGAACTCTCTATGTTTGACTCATTAGTTATATTGTCCATGAAGTTAGTTCTGGTATGCTTAAAGGTTATTAATAAAAACCATGAATTTGTCATCAAGTAACTCTAGTTCTTGTAGGAAACTAAATCAATAATCTTAATCATCCAAGACATGTTTCAATTAGATGTCCAAATAAGGCAACTCAACCTTAATGGGAAGAATGACTTCAGTGCCATAAACTAGGTAATATGGAGTGGTTCCAGTTGGGGTGTGATAATTAGTGTGGTATACCCAAAGGTCATGGAATATTTAGAGGTGCCAATCATGGCCAACATCATTGACAATAGTTTTATTGGATGCTTCTATCTGTCCATTACTTTGTGGGTATTATGCCATAGAAAAATGTTGATTAATGTTATACTCGACACAAAGTGATTTGACATCCTTATTTTTTAATGATGTTCCATTATCAGATATAATGTTGGATTGGATACATTAATGATAGATAATATGGTTAAAGATGAACTTATAAATCTATTATCTAGTAATGTAAATGAGGGGTATAGCTTCAACCTACTTAGTGAAATATTTGGTAGTAGTAATGATGTGTTTATGGTCATGAGAAGAGCTTAGGTTAATCTTCCAAATGAGATCGAGGCCCCATGTACAAAATGACCATGGTATAAGCATTGGTTTTAGTGTTATAACAAACACATGAATCAGATTGGCATGCCTTTGAAACTTATCACACCTTTTGACATACGTTGTTACATTTGCATCCATAGTTGGCCAATAATACCTGATACATAGGATTTTTTTGGCTAGGACAACCCCACTATTGTGGGATACACATACTCCTTCATGAGCTTATCATAATGTTAATGTTGATTTTATCAAAGTTAAAAAATTAATTAGACTTCCATCAAATTTTTGATAGTAAAGGGATGGTAAAAGTAAGGTATATCATTAAGCTTTGTAGGTAAAGGCCTATTATTATTTGTGTGATAGGTCTAGTGGCATGATATAGTCATGTAGGTAGGTAAAGTGGTCTGAATACGTATAGAGATAGGACTAACAAAATCATAGATCATTATAATGGTTAAAGGTTCATGATCTAGTGATAGAATATTTTCAATGATGAATTGACATTCTTTTGCCTTGTTTGTGTGTCAGATCAAAGAGCCAATGGTGTCTATGACATCCATTATCATGTTACTAGCCTTAGGTATATCTTAAAATTGTACATTAATGATCCACTATTTGATAACATCGATCATGGCCTTATATGGCACCAACTTGTCATATTTGTTCTGAAATTAGTCTATAACTTGATTGATGAATAACTAAGAATCAACATAAACCTTGAGATGGTGATATTCCATTGTATTACTTGACAAAACCTTGTGATGAGTGATTCATATTTATCCATGTTATTAGTATAATTAATGTTGATATAGAATTATTTAGGGATAATATCCCCCTATGATGTAATAAACAATAGGCATGCCCCTATCTATGTGACGTGAATGATCCATAAAAATATAGCTTCAAGTGTTACTCAAGAGGTGTTTTAATGATGGTCATAACAGACTCATTTGGGATTTGAAAAGTCAATGGATTTGTATCTTCAAGGGGAGATTCATCAAGATAATATATAAGGACTTGTCTCTTTATATTTTTATGGTTGATGTATTCTATATTGAAATAACTAACAAGCACAATCCATTTAGCCATGTATCCTTGTAAATTTGTTCTAGATAGTAGATACTTGAGAGGATATAATTTAGAAATAACTATGGTCTTATTATTTAGAATGTACTTCCATATCTTCTAGGTTGAAAAGGCCATATCCAAACAATATTTTTTAATAGGTGTATAGTTGTGTTTATATGCAACTAGTGTATTTCTTAGATAGTACACAACATGGTTTTTTCCATTTTCATCATGTTGAGCTAGAAGTGGCCCCATGTATTTTATGGTTATAGACAACTATAGTAGAAATGGATTTCTTGCCATAGGTGGTAAAAATAGGAGGTTTGGCAAGATAGTCCTTTACATGGTGAAAATATTTTTGGCATTCATCATACTAATGAAACATGACATACTTCTTTGGAAATTATGTAAATAGATGGCATTTATTAGCTAACTGTGATATGAAGCATCTGATAGACTAAATCTTGCCCTAAAAACTATGGAGCTACTTCAAATTAAAAGGTGGTAGCATTTCAATTTTGGCTTGTACTTTGGTAGGAACAACTTCAAAGCCTCTATGAGAGATGATGAAACCTAATAGTTTACCTAAAATAACACCAAAAATGCACTTTTTATGATTGAGTCTAACCTTGTATTCACATAGCCTCTCCAATATTTTTCATAGTGAAACTAGATGACTAGTACAGGTCTTTGATTTACCCAATATGTCATCAATAGAGTCTTCAACAATGTCATTCATCATATCATTAAATTTTATGTTCATGGTTCTTTGGTATGTGGCCCCAACATTATTGAGACCAAATGGTATAACCTGATAAAAAAACATTCCCCATGTAGTGGTGAAATTTGTCTTATGTTGATCTTTTTGTGTTATCCTAAAAATTGATAAATTAGTGAAAGCATTTCATGCCCCATTTTGGAGTTAACTATCATGTCAATTTTTGGTAGAGGAAAGTCATCCTTGGGGTAGGCCTTGTTTATATCTCTAAAATTAGTGTAAATTTTGATTCCTTCTAGATTCTTAGTGACTAGCATAAAATTTGAGATCCACTCTAAATATTTGATCAATTGAATGCATCTCAATTCTAAATTTTTTTCAAACTATTTCTTAACTAATACAAAAATGTATGGATGTATCTTGAAAATTTTCTATTTCATAGGTTTTACATCAAGATGTACAATGAGGTGGTGTACAACTAAGGTGGGGTCTAAAACTAACATGTCAGAATAGGTGCAAGAAAATATGTCAACAAATTCCCTTATAACGGTTGTAAAGATTTAATTTTCCTCTTTAGTGAGGGAATCACCTAAATTGTTATATTTTGGGTCATTTGGAGTTGTGATGTTGAATTTTTTAGTGTCTTTTATGAGGAGATTCTATCCATCTTCTAGAATGGTCGGCAATTTTTTAAATTACCTTATAATTACAAATTCCTCTATTTAGATGGGCTATTCAAGTTATCCTAGAAAATATGAATCATAATCTCCCTATTTAGGAATGGAAATGTTACAAATAATATTAAAAACTCTTGAATAATGTGATCAAAGGCATGTTGTTCTTCAAAATTGAACTCAGACCCAAAAACAAGTACATCATTGGTGTTCTCCTAATCCTGATTAAGGTAAAGGTGAACACCCCCATATAATGTCACCTAAAATAAGTTTTCACTACAAGATTTTCCTTTCTCTTTACTTTCAACCTAGTCCAAAATCACTTCAAAGAGGTTTACACTTTGGAATGTCAAGTTTTTATTTCTTTGTTTGTGGCTAAGGATGTTCACCCATTCTTGAAAATAGGCTACATGATCTATTTTGATTAAGAACCCTTATTTATGTTCTCCCAGTAGAACATTGTCTCTTAGGCCTAGAAAATTTTAAAATGCCTCATCATTCTCAAACTCATCTATAGGCACCATGGATTCTTATTGGTCCCAGGATATAAGATAAGGATGATAAAGAGGAAGTGGATTATTATGAACAACTAGGGTAAGGGTAAAAATGACATGGGTGTCAAATAGATTGGTAATAGTATGGTCTTCATAAAGGCTATGATTGGACTCTACTTCACCACCATAATTATCATCACTAGTCATTAGCATTGGATCATGAATAAGATATGTAAGGTTACCCCCATGAATTTTAAGTCTAACACCATAAGTTCCCTATACCATGTTGTAGATATTGGCTCAACTATTTCCTATTGATTTGGCCTGAGTCCTTATCCTTCATAGGATTGATTCTCCATGACCCAATTAGGAATAATATACTTGGCATTTTTATATCAATCAACCAGTTTATCATTGTATAACCAAGTTTCATCCTTTACAAGTGGCTCTTTTTCTTGCCTAGCAACTGGTGTGAGAATGATAGGAAATGGACTATGAAGTATACCTTTTCTCTTTCATTTCCATTCTATGTAAGGTAGCTTATCTTTAGGTCTTCCATGTGAATTTGGGTTTTACAGAAGCTTGGTAATGTTAAATGTATCATGGGTCAAATACTCTCTTGGGTCATTGGCTAATATGGTAAAATGATTTGATAATTTAGAAGGTGGCATATAGGAAGATGAATCAAGGATATCAGGGTCAATGTAAGCCTTGGGTAAATCCACAAGTATTTCCTTATCTTTATTCTTTTAGGGCACTAGATCTATGTGAAAGTAGTAATTATAGATTTTGTACTCAATGTTTACATGCTTGTAGTGTTCATAGGGATGAAACTTTCTATGGATGGTAACTTTCATACATGAGTAGGAGAACATGATTCACTGGTGTAATGTTGAAGGGATTACATGAATATTATGTATTCAAGGTCTACCAAAATAAAATTATATGATAGGTCTAGGTCTAACACATTTTATAGTGTATCGTGGGTCATGGGACCAATGATAATAGGCAAGCTGATGGTGCTTTGTGATTCATTCTCTTCATTGTCATAGGCCTGGATAGTGATCATTTCTAGATGGATATAGGCCATCGTATGCCCAAGATACTTGATGAGCTTCAAGGACATAATATTTAGGCTATATATATTGTCTATAGGGATAGGTTTCACTTTATTTTTAATTATGACAACTTTAATGTATAATGTATTGTTATGGAGAGGGCCAAGGGATGACATATTGTTTTAGAAAAAGGTTAACTATCAGCCTAGGGCTAGATGTCCAACCAAAGATTGGAATTTTTCTAAGCTTATGTCATTTGGAACTTGGGATTAGCTGAAGAACTCTATTAATATGTTCTTATGGATAAAAAACATACACAACAAATACAAAATGGAGATTTGTGCTGGCATATTCTAAAGTTACTCCACAATATCAAACATCTTTTACTTCACAATGTTAAATGGCTTATTCCTATCTAAAATGATGTTTTGGATGGGTTTGGTAGTAGATGGTTATGGGCTTGGAATGGTGATATTTGACCACCAAGTTTTGATTACATAGTGAAGATTAGATAAAGTACCATTATTGCTAGAAAATGATGGTAAAGGGGGATAAATAGGATAAGTCTTCGTTACTGATGTACATATTTTTATCATAAGGAAATGATGAGTTATTGGTATATGATCTATAACCTTGTTTTAGTCATGTGTAATTATGTGGTAAGTCTATTGGGTATTGGTATCATTCTGGCCTTGTTTTCATCCATTGGGTTGATGTTGTTTTTATTGCTAGTAATTTTGTTGTCCGCATAGTTGCTGATACTATTAATGTTGTTATTTTGGCATTTGTTACTACTGGTTGTTATTATATGTTGAAAAAATGGGGTTTGATAAATATTTAGGTTTTGATTATATGTAAATGCTCTATTATCAAATGTAATATCCCCATTTTCCAACATATTTTTAATAAAGTACTTGATCTACACATAATGATGTAAATTATGTCCATGAACATGGTGGTATTCACAAAACTCATTTTCTCAGTACTAGTCTAGATAAGGAATGCCTTGAGGATAGTGATTTGGAATTGGCCAACTAATCATATTAGTGGTGGCTAACTTTCAAAACATGAATTAAATAGGATCTCCAAGGTTACTGAAGACATGATGAGTAGGAATATTTCTCCTCAGAGGAGTGGCTTACAAAGGTAGAGGTTGATATGTTTGTTAGCTGGTCTAGGTTGCTATGAAAGCTCCACTTAATGAATGGGTTTTTGATGATAAGTAATTTGTAGTTATGGTGTTGGTTGAGTGTATGGTGTTTGCATCATTAAGATATATTTTGGATAAATTAATCTATTTTAAACCACATTTTTATTGTGATTAAATTTCTTGTATTTTTCATAATTATTGGCCTAGGTTGGTACCGATACTTGAGCTTGGAATTGGTTTTGGTTCTGATTTTGGCCATTTCCTTGGTTTGGGTTCTAATTTTGGTTTGATGAGGTTATCTTGATAATTATCTTATTAACAAGGGCCTTTTGTATTAGCAAAAAAATTTAATTGATCTCTTTAAAAGTGTCTGCAAATTATAGCTCTAGATGGTAAGATATTTCATTATGCAAATTTTTGGTAAACATAATGACTAATTATTTGTCTGGTAAGTTGTGGATAAAGTGGCTAGTAAGTGCTCTCTATCTCTATAGATAGTTTTTCAAAATTTCACCATCTTGCTTCTTATATCGATTAAAATCTACCAATTAAATCTCATGTTGAATATTGTAGGATAAATGTTTCATGAATTTTTTTGAAAGGTCATCAAAATTATATATTGAGTTCTTTAGTAATTTCAAAAACTACTACAAATCCTATCCTACTAGACTCTGAGGAAATAAAAGTAGGGGGTGTGTGTCATTGTAAACTACTACCTATAAATTAACAAAGAATTATATTAAATGGGCCTTAGGGTCTTCTTTACCCTCATATTTACCAAAATTAGGTGTTTTATACCTTGGAGGAAATGGTATCTATATATACTCTATGTTGAATGGGTAGGAACACACATCATCTAATTTGAACTTGGTGGTTTATTTCCCTAATTAAATGGTAGTGTTGGCCTAATTTTGAGGGAATTGTGGATAAATGGAAGGATATGGCTTGGGTTGAATTACTATATCTATTGATGTTGAAGAGGGACTTGTTTTTGAATAAGGATAACTTATGAACAAATCCTTATTCATCTAGGAGAACTTATGAACAAAGTCCTTATCATTGGATTTGTGGAATGCTTAGAATGAATGGTAATTATTACCTAATTGTTACTTGTTGGATAGTAGTACCTCTTAGTTTTGAAAACATCTTTTGTGATGTATATGTTAGATAATTAACATTTTTCATTAACCAATGGACATAAATTGTTGATTAGATAATGTTTTCAATTATGAAGGTATGTTTTTCTATGACTGTTGAGGCATACTTGTAACTATATGATGAGATAAAACATTAGTTTACCCTTGTTGAGGTGGAAAAATATTCTACCTCTACTACATTGGTATACTATATTATGCCTATTATTGTGTAATGTTAGTCACCACCTATTAAGGTGGAGTAGCATTCATCATCTTTACTTGAGGCAAGGCACTAGTTTATATTTGACTACTTAAACTTTGTGATTATGTGCCTGATGAAGTATCTTGTTGAGGATTAGAGGTATCTTATTGTGGTTAGGATGTAGTTACTTTACCCTAATATTATGAACCACTCATAGTGTTTACTAAAGGCACTTATTATGAACTAGTTGCTGATGCATTTAAACCACTTTGGCCTAGATTGGACTACACTTGTGTGTTATCCATTATGTTTGGAACATTTGTCTATGTAGAGGTAGTAGACACTTATTCAATAGATAGGGCATTAAACATGTCTCTAATTGAATTGATTTGCATTAATAGGTCTATACTAAATTATCTTGTCTTATAAATTTTATTAATACTCTTGTTGAAGGAGCTAGCTTAATGAGTGGAGTGTTTGACATGGCCATATTATTAAAGTTGTGTGCTAATTTCAAATAGGTTTTGGTATGCTTGTTGAATTTTTAAAAATTGGTTCTCCTTGATGTCCTTTCCTATTAAAAGCATATGTTATTATTTATATGACATCATCATGAGTTCTTGAGGATTGCTATAAGAGGCATGTTTGATGGTTTGGTTATAAGTTATAGTTAAAGGCACTCTAACTAGACTACACAAATTTTCATGGGGGAAGTTTTCTAGAAACTTGAACCCTACCTCTATGGATTTGATTAAAAATTTGTCCTTGTTTTCAATAAAATGATGATCAAACAAATAAGGATCATATGCCAATGGCATAGTAATGTATTACAATTGTTGTTGAACTTGGTCTACAACTAATGGTATGTTATCAAGGTACTGCACTATTTCTTCTTGGTCTTGCTATGAATAATAAGATGTGTTAACCAAATAGCTCTCTAGATGATCTTTGCTCTGTTCCCTAGATTTATTAGTGTAAGAAGGATAAGGATCCATCTCAAAAACTGTATCATCACTATAAGGGCCTTGATAAAAGTTATTTTGTGTAACCATGTTATCATAAACTAGATTATACATGGCTCCATTATGAGTGTAATGAGACATATCCAACTCAATGATAAACATATTGTAAAAAAGGCCTAGAGTTATACAAACTCTAAAAAACAATGTACAAATTACAAATGGTTAACACTTGGTCTAATTGGGTCTATGGATGGAGTTGTATCTCCAAAATGGTTTGTGCTAAAACTTGGTCTAAAATAGTCTAACATCAAATGTCTTATATAAAAAGGTCAAGTGGATGAATAAAAACTAGAATTCTAAAACATAGGGTACAAAGTGTTTCAAACAAGTCTAATCTAGGCCTAAATAAATAGAAGTTTATGTCTTTTTGGAGAATACGACACAAAAAGATAGGATCAAAATAGGAATTGATAGGTCTTTTGGAAAAAACATAAAAGCTATACTTTAGATAAAATAAGGTCTAAAGGTATGAGATAATATAATAAATTTGAAACACTTTGGCATAAAGTAGGAATTAAGATTCAAACATGAAATTGGTAATTTTGCAAAAGACATGAAACAATAGGAAAATGTAGGATAGACTATTTCCCCAAATATAGGGACAAAAATAGTTTTCAAATTGAATAAAGAATTAACTTAAATGACACAACCAAAAAGTGAAAGGAAAATTCTCTAAGGAAAAATTACATAAGGCTTAGATATAAACCAATCATCATTTGGATTTGAAATTATCAAGGTTAATTTTGAACTCAACTTGACAAACTAGGATTATTTAGAATAGATAACAATCTAGACAAAAATAAATGGCATCATAGCAATAGGTATGAATCCTAAAGGCAAATGTGGTTTTTTATAAATTTAATCTCTTGAAAATAACGAAAAAGTATTTGAAAAGATTCAATTAGTGTAATAATTTTTATTTGTCTCTAAATATATGGCAAATGGTTTCTTTGAATAATCCAAGGCAAAATACTCAAAATGAATTGGGCAGCATAAAAACATCCTTTTTAAACTAGTGACACACATAAAAAAGTTTGTCAAAAGACTAAGAAAAATCTATGGTGTCAAATGGATGGTATAAGGTCTCCTTAAACAAAGGAGTGATGTGTAAATAAGAATTATTTTGATGTGCTATGACAAACAAATAGATATACTCAAAACCATGTGAGAAAAGGATAAAATGACACAAATACCTAAGTGTAATGTCCTAAATCCTAAAACTGACAAGGTTACATGATACTATCAAATTCTATCAATATACTAGATCTTGAGAGGATTTTGAAATGTTAATACAAAAAGTAAAAGTGAATGAAAATTATGGTTTTTAGGACCCCTCTTCTCTCAAGGGTTTTTATTTTGACATTGAACTTCAAGTTACTCACCCTACATTACTAGTATGTTCACGACAAGTGGGGTTGTTTTAAGCTATTAATTTTAGCTTGTTTGTAGATGGTACCAAGTGTTTCTAACACTAGAGATGAAATCAAGTAATTTGGATCCACATCAATCATATTGTTATGAAAATTTATTATACTTTTCACAACCACTACATCTATCACTTTCTTAGTGTAATGTAGTGTCTGAGTTGACCCTACATTCCAATATCAAGTATCACTAATGAAACTTATTTTAACAACTAAAAACAAGCATCCCACTAGGTCACCATCAATTTATATACCACACCATAGAGTGGTGTTAAAATTATGTTTGGATATGAATTCTTGGGTCAATTTTTCCCTATAGAACCTGTGAGGAGGTGATGAACTCTCATTCACAAGCCAAAATGCATGAAAATAAAGACAAGTGAAAAGACACTATGTATTTGGGGAGGGCTTTAGTGAATTTATTTGCATGCTTTTATACTAAAGTGAAAAAGGAAAATAATGAGAATTTTTTATCACCTTAGTTCCCTAAAGGAGACAGGGGGGAGAGCATACACACATAATTCATTCTGCTAAACAAAAAAAATACTTCAACAAAAAGGCATGAAATAGAAAATATTAAGACTATTTAACTAATGTAAGATTTCATTTTAATCACAAAAACAAATTATGTAGTGAATTTTTATCCCCTATGCATTTGTTGTTTGAAAACTTTGAAAAATAAAAAAATGAGTTAAGCAAAAAGATTATTAAAACACCAATTGTAAATGTGAAATTTAAAACTTAGGGTGTTTTAAATGCCTTCCCTTCGGCCTTTAGGTCCTGAAAAACATGTTAGGGGGTCCTTATGCTTAAAATCATGATTGAATAAATGGATTTCCAAATCTTGATCTCGAGTTTCATATTTTTTACATAGAGTGCAAAACCATAAAAACAGAGTAATGGCACAACTCTTTTTGCAAAACAATGACTCTTATGACAATACTACAACTTGCATGAAAATAGAGTATTTAATGCAATATCACTACTTTAAGCACATTAATGTAGAAATAAATGCAATATCACTATTTACATATTCATAAAATTTCAACTTAACCCTAAAGTATGAAACAATTAGTAAGCAAACCATTAATAGTTTAAATCAATATAACTATAATTTTGACAAAACCATAAAAAATTTGAAATATCACAACTTATGAAGTAGATATATTACAATCTCACTAATTTTAATATTAAATAGTATCGATATTTCAATATTGTGAGTTTCCTTGCAAGCATAAATAGTTAGAAAAAACTTCAATAGTTAGACATCAAATGCAACAAATATGATAAAACCATGACTGTAAGATTAGTGATATTGCATAATATTTTGATTATAGAGAGAAAAATCATGAATATAGAGAGAAACTTTGTGACTTCTACAAAAATGTCTTTTAGCCTTAAATTTTTACCTATTTTGATCAATAATCTTAAATTTGTACATGAAAATCATTAGGATAATGCTCTGAAAGGCCTTGGGAGCAACTTCATGGGATGTGGGTCCTACTAGGTGCATGGGACAAGGAATACATAGGGGAAACTTTAGTCTTGGGTTAGTATTATAAAATAAATGAATTAAACACACTAAAATCCTAACACCTCTAGCCTTGACACTAGAGAGATCTTAGGTAACAAAACTAAATGAAAGTGCAACAAAAATATAAAAGAAACAACTCGTTTACCTTCTTTGGAGCTCTAAATGGCTAGTTGAATGGCTTGCTCAGCTTGTGTATAAATAAATATTTGACAATGAATCTTACTTAGCTCCTTCTCTTCGTAAAACCTTATATTTATAACCTCAATAATTAATTCCCACCCAAGGTAAGTTAAGGTTGAGTTTAAACATGGAATGGGTTTAAACTAACCTTAGGTGAGTTGAAACTAAGTCTAGTTGAGTTAATAGTTGTCATTTAATTATGATTCTCAATTACTAGGCATGACTCTCGGATTAGATATTTTAGGATATTTTCAATGAGATTGAAAACTCATAAAGGCAATGATGATAGGGATTGATATTTTGATTTTTGGAATTTCCACTTTTATATATTCATTAATTGTAAATGGATAATTTAACTAAGAATTTAATCTTGTTTAATTTGTTAGTTCAATTTGATTAGCATTTTTTCTCTTTCAATATTTGATATTTGTTTAAGTGCCCCAATTAATGGGTCCATAGGCTAATTTGATAGTTTTATGCCATAAGGTGATTAAGGATGAATCCATGAGAGGTTATTTTTTAATACAAGATAGTATCCCAAATAGAGATGCCTCAACATAATTATGAATTTTAATGAATGATGCACAACCAAAATTATGATGTTTAGTGATTCTTAGGCTTAATTTGAAATGGTTGATATGAATGAATCTAATGTTTGATTGAAATCAAGTTGGGTCTAGTTTTAGGTGTCTACATAAAGCATACGAATCTAATTAAAATGTTAGCATCTTGAATTTTATGTTCAACAACACCTTAGAGGTTATGACCCCCATTTCATAGAATATTTGTATAGAAACCACCATTATGTTGGACTAACATTCGCTTATATTTAACCTTGTTTATAAGGACCCTTAAGTGGAACATGATTTATTTTTACTCAATAATAACAAGGTTAGAGTGTACCTTCTTACTTATTTATCATCTTGAATTTATTTATGAATACATGAAAGTTTGATTTCCTTGTTAGTAATGATATTATTTCATATAAAAAAGTTTATTTCTATGGTTTTTTAAGTGATTTACCTATGAGTTTTGATAGCATTTAGAATTTTATTTTAGAGATAGAGGTATAATTAACCCTTAGTGGGTATACCTCCTTATATTTTAAACATGCTCATGATATAAGTATGTTTTTACATTTTTTGTTGGTATGCTAGTTGCCAAGAGCATATTTTTTAGCCTGGATCGTAACATCTAATATTTTGAGGGTGTCAAATTTTTTGAGCTAACCCTTATATAATCAATTTTAATTTTTCATCCTTTTGTTAGTATGTTTCTTACAAGTACATGTAGAATATAGTGGCATCTTGTACCATATTAGATACTTGTGTATGTTCGTGGGGATATTAGTACCTCATTTTTAGAACCATGCAACACCTTTATTTGGTTTGTGAGTTTGGGGACATAATTATGTATGGTTAGATGAGGAGTGCATGTGTTGTATATCCATCATTCTTGGGAATGTTTTTCCCTTAGATGATGTATTCTATAGTAGATTTATTATCATAATATTCTAGGAATTTCAATTTTATTAGGATTACATATAGGATGCATTTTTTCCCTTCTATATAAGCCTATCATTAATTATTGCATAAGTTTCCTAGAATTCCTTAAAGAGTGTTATTTCATATTATATATAAAGGGGTGGAGTTTGAGGGTATTGTAATTAAAGACACCTAAATCTAGCCACCAATAACCTCCAACTAGGGTTTTGACCAATTTCCACCTAAAGTGCACAATTTGACCTAAAAACACTAAAACACATTAAATGATGTTAAATTAACATATTAAAGTGATAATTTTGGCTAGGGTATCCCTAAATATGGCAATGCAATTTATAGGCCAACTAACATTGATCATATCATTCTGAGTCAAAATGCCAATTTTGTACCTAGGTGCTTTGGATTGATATTTCCTATCAAATCTCTTACACAAGACATGTGCCTTTGTTATTTAATATTGATAATATCCTAAATGGGATAATAGATCCAACACATTTTACATTGACTTCTAATTCCAATCTAGTCAAATTTTAGACCAATAATATGGCATTTTGATCAATTTGAGTAATTTGTGCATAAAGTGCTTAAACATGATTAAGAGATAATTAACCTAAATCAAGGCCTAATTAATAATTCTATGGAAAATTGTTGAGTGATTTGTTTTGGAAATGAATATTTAATAGCTGCATCATTAGGTGATCTCATTTCTTTCAAAGACATCCCTAGGCCATAAATGCCATAAATATCAAGATTCATGCCTCCCATGCCTCATCAAAGCCCTCCATGCCTCTTAATTGCTAATCTATCCCAAATATTGATGATCCTATTTATTAATATTAATTTCAAAAATTAAATTAATTCTCAGCCACACATCTCAATCATGAGATGGATGGTTCAAGTAGATTCTAATCAATCTCAAAAATCTATAAATAGGAAGCCTTACCACATCATTTATAACACATGATTATACAAAGTTATAATAAAGAATTGATTACAAAGCTTCATGAAAATTAGTGTTACCATGACCAATTGATTCTAATTAAATCCAAGCCAAAGCCATAAGGTGCCAAGGAGAAGAGGAGATAACCAAGGCCCCTTTGATGATGACTTCATGAGTACAAGCTAAACAAGCCACTACAACAAGCACTTTGGAGCATCCAAGGAAGGTAAAAGAGGGTTTATTTTTCATATTAGTTTTATGTTTTATTCATGTTTTTTAACTAAGCTCTCCCTAGTGTCTATGCCTAGAGATGTTATTCTAGTTAGTGTGTTTATTTCATTTTGTTTTCATTTTGAAACTAACATGATACTAACCATCCTCTCTTGAGTTAGATTCTTAGATCACATATGGCACACTAAGTGGGACAAGACACATTCTTCACATGAAAATTATCATTTTTTATCTTTAAAATCTTCATTTGGACCATTAAAACTCTTACAATTTGATTTTCTAGCTTTGTTTTGCCATTTTTCTTTATCACAAGTTTACAAAGTAATCAACATCGATTAGTAAAAATGACATCAATTAGATAACTATCATCAATCACTACTGGTATAACTAATGTTGGTTAGATAATCATCATTAATTATTAAGTGTAACCACCATCAGTTATATAATTGATGTCAATCACTATATTTTTCTTAAAACACAAACCCGAGAGATCTTTTTTTGAAGTTCATTGTTTCAAACCCAAAAGAACTTCAAGGCTAAAGGACATTCTAATGTTTTTATTGTAGGAACAAGCTTGAAATTTGATAAAAACATGTTTGGATCAACTTTTACATGCTTAAAATGAATTAGGAACATTATTTTGGTTCTTAAAGTAACATTTAGGTGCTTAAGTGTCTTTAACATTAGTTTCAAAAGTTACAACTAAGACCAAGGGGTAAAACAAACACCACCTCATTTTCATTTTGGCTTAAAAATTAACTCGTCTTTCCAATCTTTTTGTCTTCAATAGTTGCTTAATCTTTTTTTTTTTGGAAAAAAGAGGGATGTTGCATGTATGATATTCCATTTGTCCCTTTTAGGGAACCCTTAGAATCAAAAGTGACATTCCTATTGCAAATAGCCTAGTCCAAGGCTTAGAAATAAAGTCATCTAAAGCACTCCACAAAAACTCATCAAGGTTTGGGTGACCTTAAAAATGACCCTAAAGTCTTTTTATTTTCATGTTTTCTTTATTTTCATGAAAACTTGGCTTGTGAGGGGAGCTTCATCACCTCCCACAAGTTCTTTAGGGAAGATTTGACCCAGGGTTTCACCTCCCAGTATTGACTTTATTTGGCTCCTATTTGGAGTTGTACACAGGACATAGTGACACTTTAGACATCACAGTACACTAGATAAACCTTAGGATGTAGTGGTTGTAAGAAAGACTAGACCTTTTTACAATAAGACAAGTGATATGGACCCAAAATCTATGATTTTATTTTGTATTGTTTGGCATGAAATCCATTATCTAATTTATTCCCCTAAAACATTCAAAAACTTGTTAGATATTAGACAAATCCCCACTTTCTATGGAAGTATTGTTGATGAAAGGTGTACCTTAAGGTCCATGTTGTAGTACTATCCTTTAAGAGAAGGGAGGTGTAAAAACCCTACTATATAATTCACATTTACTTTTGGATGAACACTTAAAATTCTCTCAAATGATGTATATTGATAGATTCTAAAAAAAACAAGCAACCTTGTCAATTTAGAGTCTAAGAGTGATTAATCAGTGGAGTCTTATCCTAGATTAAAGTCTTGTTTAGAGTCAAAACTTGGTGTTAACAAAAAATTCAAACCAAACACATAGTCCTAATTTTCCTTTGAACAAAGAGGTGTTATGATGCCCATGTGAAAACATCAATTTTCCTTGTTCAAATTTCATCAAAATCATGGGATTCATATCATCCACTTTGGCATATTTATGTTGCCCAATTGAGTCTAAAACTTTACCAAAGTTGTTTAAGTCCTTCATTTATAATATAAATTTGGAATTGTGCCTTTATAATTTCATAGGGTTAATGTGTTAAGTGGATTCACCATTTTCACTAAATGTGAAGGAGCTTAGGTTCAATTTCCCATTTGGGTTAAGGGTCGTTTAAGACTCATAATCATTATCATCACTTGATAGACTTAAGCCATTTTGTGCTAAACACTTACACTTTGAGTCTATGCACCACAACATTTTGAGTCAGAAAAAGTAGTGTTATGCTATCAAAATTATGGTAAATTATCTTTGCCTTAAAGATTTTTTGAAACAAACTTATTTGTCACACCTTTTGGGTAGTGTAACACCATTATGCTGCCCAAAACACTTCAAATACTATTTCATAGACCCTCTTGCATAGAGTCTAAATTTGTTCCTACATTTTCAAACCAATCTGAGTGTAATTTTGTGATCCTTTGTCTAGCATAATTATACCATTCACTTTTGTCTAGCTTATTTGTTAAAATAACCAAGTTTTATACCATTATTTTTGAGAAAATAAACTATCTCTTAAAGTGCCTTTTGTTTCCTACCTTATACCTAGTTGATCAAGTTCACGTCCAAGAATCAAATGCCTAGTGTTTGTTAAAATTATTTCAAATTCATTAGATTAAAACTTTCATTTATTTTCAAAGTCTAGATTTTTATGTCATTTGGCCAAGAGTCCTAGCACATACCTTTTTTGAGCCTAGATTTTGACACCGCATTTGGCCAAAAGACCTAGCAACTTTCAAATTCCTAGGTTATATTGATTTGAAACACTTTGACCTTAGAGTTTTTAATTTTTATTTTCAATCTGTTTACTTGATTATCTTTGTGTGAATAATGAAACGTTAGATACTTCACGCTAGCTTCTTTCCTCAAAAATCTTTGCATAAACCTTTTGATTATTTTGATGAATCTAGACCAAGTTAGAACATCATCTATTTTAGATTTGATCCTTTTTAGAGTTTTTAGAACTCTTTCACATTTTATTTCAAATCATTTACTATTGATCCCAACATGTATTCCTACACCTATAGTGGACTCATGTACAATCCAAGGATTAGTAATGTGGTTGCATAATAAGAAATGGTGCAAAACACCTACATAGATAATATTCCTTATGAGATGGATTCTTATCCCTCTTATAATACTCAATTAGGGGCACAAAGCCAAGATTTATTGGATAAATATTTGGTTAACACACCACCTTATTCAAAAAAAGACCAAGAATAAACTATACAATACCTAGCTACAATACCCACAACTGATGAACTAGTTCTTCAATAGTCACATTCTACTAATATGGCTTTTAGGTATGATCCATTTTTGTTTGGAAAAAATTTGTTAGAAAATAAAGATGAGATTTTGGTCAGAGCCATAGAGGTAGGGGTCAAGTTTCTAGAAGACTTCCCCCATGAGAGTTTACCAAGCCTAGTAAGAGTTCCTCATAATATCATTTATGACCAACAGGCTTCTTCTAGCAATATTATGGATCTAGTCCAAACAATGTTTAAATACCCTAATATATCTAATTACAGTAAAAACATCATGGAAGACCACTTTAACCAAATGTAGATAGCATACCAAACCTACCTGAATCTAGAACATAATTTTAATCAGATGAACATGATGAGCAAACCTCTTATTGGCTTAGTTCCTTCAATAGGAGTGTTGATAGAGTTAATTAGATAAGAGAATCCAAGTTTTCAGCCATTTGTGTAAAATGCTTAGATAGATAACTTGATGCATATGCCCATTATTGAAGAAGTGTCTTTAGCCTCTATGTAGGATAATGAGTAAAATATGCAAATAATGTCTAATCCCAATCAAAGTGTTATTAATGCACAAATAAATATCCCACAAAATGTGCATATAGTTAATTCCATGAGTGGATCATCATACCAAGGAGTGGGAGTTTCTACATCCCAACCCCAACTTGTTTCTTCCACAAGTGTGCAACCTACGGGATTAGGCAGTCAAACAATGACCAATATCATGCCTCAACAATATAATGTGATGAATCCTACTCCTCCTCAATAAGTAATTAGTAATATTATAAAACAATGGGCACAATCAAGTGTACCAAAATAATAAAGGAGAAATACATTTCCACCTTAATCAGGGGGAAACTAATGCTCCACCTTGCTAGGTAACAATAAACATACCTCTTCAATCGTAGACTAATATGCTAATCTAAAACCAAGCAATGACTAGTCAACAACATACAAATATTGGTCAGTGATAGATACTAAATTTGGATCCTATTTTAACTTCCTCATAGGGATTCATGCTCCAAGAAGGCTCCCATGTTTCTTAGGTACCTTCTAGATAATCATTGGTTCAAAATGTGCCACAAATTTAGAGACAGGGTCTTGGTCCACAAGTTCCCACTCAACAGCAAGGTTTGATTAGTCGACAACATGTCCCTTTTTAGCCACAATAGGCATAGTATAGTTATATCCCTCCATCCCAACCACAAAATCCTCTAAATAAAACCTTTATCACCAACCCAAACCAAAATATCACATAACCAAATGTGCAATTTCAAGTACACCTAATCTATGTATGCATATTCCTGGTTCATTCACCAACCAAACCAATATACCCAAATAGGTACCTCCATCATACCCTGGTCAAAGTGTCCCATTTTTGACCTCCCAACCATCTACCCAAACTAATATTCTCCCTCAAACCAATGTTCCTTCCAATTTCCTATCCCAAGAATTATAACAGATGAAGGATGTAATTGCTACCATTCAAGCTGGGAAATAGACTAAAAAGTTTAAGTTGGATGATGCATGTTATTATCCATTCAACATGAAGTACTTTTAGATACTATTTCCTCCAGGATATGAACCACCAAAATTTGACAATTACAAAGGGAAATGTGACCCTAAGGCTCATTTGATCAAGTTCTTTATCGCATGTCAACTAGTGGTATATATTGACATATACCTTTTTTTGTTGTTTCCAAGGATCTTGGCTAGACAAGCCTTATAATGGTTTTTAAAGTTGCCCAATAATTTAGTAACATATTTTGATGATCTTTCTGATAATTTTGTGTAGCACTTTTCATATAATATTGAGCATGTAATTTTATTAATGGACTTAATGCAAGTAAAGCAAAAATATGGTGAGAGTTTTGGAAGTTATCTATAGTGATGGAGAGCCCGTACAAGCTATTTCATGCATATTTTACTAGATAAACAATTAGTTGTTGTGTTTACCATAAAAATTCATAGTGAGATAGCATATCATCTAGAGCTACAATATGCACATAATTTCTAGGAAATCATTGGCAAAGGCTTGTTGATTGATTGAGTTTTTATTAATAAAGGATTCATCAAGCTTAATTTAGCTAATAAAAATCAAGGTACCAATTAGGGAAATGGCCAACATCAACATCCCATTCAAGCACAAGCACCATAACTGACACAGGCTAATAACAAAAAAATATTGAAGTAATTCATAATAGGAATGTTGTGGGAAATGGAGTAACTAAATATCATCATGTCCAAATAGTTTAAACATCATCTTCACCACCTTTTCAGCTTACTCCTACCAAAAAACCTCTCCAACAAATGTCACAATCACAACAACCAAGACTTGCACAATAAATACAACATCCTTTACCATTACAAACCCCTCATCCTAAGAGAACTATGCTTGCACGTCATGTCTTTAGTGACCTAGGAGAACCTATTGAGTCTTTATTTCACAAGCTTGATATAAATAATCTAATTAGTTGGCCTATACCAAATCATTATCCATAAGGCATTCCTTATCCTGATTAATACCATGAAAATGAATTTTGTGACTATCATCGAGCCAATGGGCATAATCTATAAAGAAGTGTCAAAATCAAGCATTTAATTGAGAATATGTTGGAGAATGGGGTGATAACATTAGATAAAGGTTATTCCACTTCCAATTAAACTCTTGGGATTTATCAAAACCCCTTTCCCTGACATAACAATCAACAACAACAAAACAATCAATAATAACAATAATAGCAGTTAGTAAAACAACAAAATCAATAGTATAAAAATCAAAGGCCAAACTAATAGAATCAATAAAATTAACCACATAACCCATAATGATAGAATAATGGACAAAACCAAGGTCAAAATGGTAACAACCAACAAACCTACCATGCAGTTGCACATAACTACAATAGGGTTATAGGCCATATTGTAGGGGGTAGTGTTAATACCATCTCCATTAATCCTAAACCAATCACTAATTAGCCTAGACCATTAATAAACAATAACATTTAGTTAAATAACATGGATAATCCATATTTGACATGGGAGTGCATATAAGTAAACTAAAAAACTAAGACTTCCACTTTTGGACCTTATATCGATAACTCATCCTTGTCACGTGACCACATATAAGTGCACTGACAATCGAGACTTGTCCTTTTTGGTCCCACACCATTCCAAACATTTTTTATAAATAATTTTCTAGTATTTAATCTTGATTGTGGAATCACAAATTATATGTCAAAGATTACTATCCCAAGCTCACAACCTTCTACCACTTTCCCTGTCATCCAACCAACCATTTAACCTCAGAATAAACCATTCACTACTGACCAAGACAAGAAGTTTGATATTGTGGAACAATTGTAGAAGACACCATCATAAATTTATATTTAAAATTTGTTGTGAATTTCAATAATCCACGAGAACATCTTGAATGAATTTTTGACCCAATCCGCTATTGCTAGTGACATATCCCCTACTAAATTTCAAGCTCTAGTTGGACACTTAACTCCAGCCCCAATAAGTCACATTCAACCAAAGTGATATGTCTCCCCTTAACCCACTCCATAAGAACCAATTATACATAGAATTTTATATAAAGAAACATAAAGTGAAATGTGTCCTTATAGATAATGGATCAGGCTTCAACATAATGTCTCTAAATATCATCAAGCTTCTTGGGTACATAATGGTAGATCTCCAACCAAAAATGATAACCATCAAAGCCTATGATAATCATGAAATATAATCATAAGGTAAAATTATTTTTCTAGTTATCATTGAGCCTTTGACACATAATACACTTTTCCATGTGCTTGATCTTGAGTTATCATACAATATGCTTCTAGGCAGGCCTTGGTTAAATGATATTTGTGTAGTCCCATCAATGCTGCACCAATGTATCAAGTTTTCCCACTTAGGGATGGAATTGAATATTCCACAAGATTTACACCCATATGAGCACTACAAACATCTTGAGGTTGAATTTCAAAGCTAAAATTATTAGTATGACATGAATCCAAGTTCCAAAAAGGATAAAAGAAACACTATACTTATTGATCCTTCACTAGATAATTACATAGATCCTAATACATTAGATTCCCTTTCCCACATACCACCTCTTGAAGCTTTTGATCATTTAAACATTTCATATAATGGACTGAGAAAGTATGTGACCCATGATACATTTCATATTTCCAATCAAAATCCAAAAACCTTTGGGTGACCTAAAGTCACTCCACATATGCATTGACAACAAAAGAAAAAATTTAAGGGACCTATCACATTTGTACCAACATCAGGCCTAGAACCTGACCGTCTTGAAGGTAATGAATCATGGTTATACAATGACAACCAAGATGATTATTATAAAATTGCAAAGTATCCTATTCCTAATAAGATCATGGAACATCAAAATTATGAAGGAAGAGGCCTTAGACTAAATCAACAAGGAACCATCGAGCCAATTTACATGACTAAGTATGAAAGACCTTATGGACTTAGATTTAAAATATCTAGGGGTGACCCCAAATATCTTATTCAAACTCCATCAACACTAACTAGTGATGATGATGATGATGCTGATAATGAAGCAGAGTCTGATCTTAGCCTCACCTTTGATGACATAGTTGAAACCAACCTATTTGATAACAATGTCATTTATACCATTACCCTAGTCATTTATTACAACCCATTGCCATTATATTATCCCCAATTGATAGATTGGGACCAATAACTATCCAATATACTGATTGATGAGTTCTATAATGATGAAGAATTCTATGACTTCTTAGGCCTTCGAGACAATGTTCTGTTGGGAGATCACAAGTTAATATTCTCAATTAGATTGGATCTTATAGCCTATTTTGGAGAGTGGGTGAACACCCTTAGCCAAAAAAAAAAAGTAAAACATTGAGTTCCCAAAGTGAAATCCTCTTTGAAGTGATTTCTAACCAGGACAAAAGAAAAGATAAAGGCTATTATAGTGGTGAAAACTAGTTTTAGGTTGCATTAGATGAGGATGTTCATTCTTCTTCAAATTTAGACCAGAAGAACACCAATGATGAACTTGCCTATGGATCTGAGTTTATTTTTGCACAACAAGTATTTATTCAAATTCTTTAAGAATTTATAACTATTTTTGTCACATGGCTAGATCTCCCATTAAGGGACTCAGATTCATCATGCCTAGGAGAAGTTGAAGAGAAAGTCCTAATAGAAGACCCTAACATAGTCCAATAGTTCAAGTCATTGCATACTATTTTAGAAGATGTTTAGACCCTTCTAGTTGAAGATAGAATAGAGTTAAACATCAAAACTCCATCAGACCTGAAATGGATAAAATTAGGCACATCTCTCACTGAGGAGGAACATGAAATCTTTATAGTTCTATTGAGAGAATTTGTAGATATCTTTGCATGGGACTATTTTGACATGTTAGGTTTGGACCCCACCTTGGTTTTGCATCACCTTGTTAATCTTGATGTCAAGCTTATAAACCAAAAGCTATGTAAGATGCATCCTTGCATTACTGTATTGGTAAAGAAAAAGTTGGAAAAACTCTTAGAAGCAAGATGTATCTGATCCATTGACTACTCAGAATGGATGTCTAATGTGGTACTTATTAGTAAAAACCCTAACAGGATCATAATTTATACTAATCTTTGAGACATCAACAAATATTTTCCTAAATATGATTTTACATTACCTAATGTTGACATGATCATCAAATCCATGATAGGTTATGAAATTCTTTCACTCATGGATGGCTTTTCAAGATACAACTAAATCAAAATAGTATTAGAAGAATAACATAAAATGATGTTCACCACTCCATGGGGAACATTTTGTTATTAGGTAATTCCATTTGGCCTTAATAATGATGTATTTACGTATCAAATGGAAATTAATATCATATTCTATGATATGATGCATGATATTGTTGAAGACTATGTCGATGACATATTAGGAAAATCCAAAACTAGGGCTGACTATCCAACAATGCTATGTAAGATATTTAAAAGATTATGGGAGTATAAAGCTAGACTTAATCCAAATAAATGTGTGTTTGGCATAGCCTTAGGCAAATTACTTGGCTTCGTCATGTCTCATAGACGTATTGAAGTTGATCTAGCTAAAGTCCATGCTATAACTGAGATGCCACCAACAACCAATTTAAAGCAAATCTGTAGTTTATAAGGTAAGATTTAATCAATCTGACACTTCATCTCTCAATTAGAAAATAAGTTTCATCCATTTACACACCTTTTAAATAAAGGATTTTCATTTCATTGAGATGATCACTACCAAACAACTTTTCAACAACTCAAAGACTATCTTGTTAATCCACTTATTTTATTGCCTCCTATTCTAGGAAAGCCATTCTTGTTATACCTATTAGCTACTGACCATGCTCTTGGGGCACTCTTGGCTCAACATGATGACAATGAAAATGACGAATTTGTATACTACCTAAGCCTTACCTTGTTTATATATGAACATAACTATACACCTATTGAAAAATCTTGTCTAGACATGGTCTTCGTAGCTCAAAAACTATGCCATTATATGTTGAATAGTAAGACCATGGTCATTTAAAAAGTATATCCACTCAATTATTTACTATCTAAAATATATTTACAAGGTAGAATGGCCAAATGGGTTATGCTTATTAGTGAGTTTGACATAGAGTATGCCAATTATAAGGTAATCAAGGGACAAGTTCTTATATATTAACTTGTTGAAGCACCTCTTGCAAACACATAGCCACTCATGTTTCAATTTCTTGATAAATCCATAATGACCTTCCTTGACACACCCCTTGAGGAGTAGCCCTAGAAGATGTATTTTTAAGGTTCATTTACTACACATGGATCAAGGTTAGGCTTAATTTTTATTACACCGTAAGGGGATCTAATCCCTAAATCATTCAAAATCAGCTTTCTTTGTACAAACAACATGGCCAAGTATGAAGCACTTGTTGCAAGACTTCGATATATATTGCATTGGAACATATCTCATCTCTATGTTTATGGTTATTCTCATTTAATCATCAATTAGGTCATAGATCATTTTCAAACCAAATATGACAAGTTGGTTCTATATAAAGTCATGGTCGACACTCTTAAGCAACAAATTGCCAACCTTTAGTTTAAGCACATACCAAGGGATAGTAATAAAACTACATATGCCATGGCTACTATTGGTTCTCTAATTTTTGAAATAGATAAAGCTAGAGAATATCAATTCCTAATCGAGAATTTATCAGTACCAGCTCACGAACCTTCAACCACTACAATGATTTGTGATATTGTTGGTCCTAATTCTATCTAGTACTTAGACATTTACAAATACCTTCATAACCAAGTTATACCACCTATCTCAAAAACAAAGCAAATACTTCATTCATCATTCCAATTGCTATACTCTACTTGGATCCACCCTTTACCATCATAGTTTTGATGGAACTCTACTTCATTATTTAACTTTAGTGAGTCTACATTAACATTAAGAGAGGTACACAAAGGGATATGTGGAGCTCATTCTAACGTGGTAGCCCTATGCAAAAAAATGTTTCATATTGGTTATTATTGACCCATGATGGATGCATATATTGCTACATATGTAAAGAAGTGTGAAAATGTCAATGGCATGGTAATCTGATTCATGCCCTAGCTAAAACTCTAAAACCAATGTTGACACCATGGCCATTTTATACATGGGGAATTGACATCATTAGGGATATCAACCCCACTTAATCTGATGGCCATAAACATATCCTTACTACCACCCAGTATTTCACTAAGTGGGTTGAAGCTATACCCCTCACATGATTGGAAAGCAAATTTCCAAATTGATCTTCAACCATCTCATTTGATACTCTAGTATCTCCTCTAACATTATATCTAATAATATAGGGTCATTAAATGATAAGGATGTAGACCAACTATGTATCAAATATAACATCACACAACATTTTTCTACAACATATTACCTTCAAGGTAATGGCCAAGTTGAATCATCAAACAAAACCATTGTCAATATTCTCAAAAATATTTTTAATGATTTCGGTCATAATTAACACTTGTAGATATTCCCCACCCTTTGGGCATACTATACCAATCATCCTACCCCCATAGGATCCATTCCATACTCACTTATTTATGGTATGAAACCCATCCTTCCCATTGAGGTTGAATTGCCTTCACTATGCATCTCTTTCAAGCATGTCCTGGATGATCATGACTATCGAGTATCTCACTTACAAGATCTAGAATTACTTGATGAGAAATGCACAATTGTGCTCAATAATCTTAAGGCATATCAGAATTAACTCAAAGGACACTATAATTGGTGTGTTAAGTATAGAACATTTAAACTTGGTGATCTTGTTCTTAAATAAAACTAAAAGAATACCATGGATAAGAAGAAGAATAAAGGAACATTAAAACCAAACTAAATAGGGCCTTTCATCATTACTATAGATTATGGATCAAGAGGATACACATTTACCACACCAAATGGAGATGAACTTCCTGAGCCAATGAATATTATTCATCTCAAGTGGTACTATGCTTGAGTGGTGTATTGTCTATAAGGACCATTTTAGTTATGTCATTTTCTCACTATTTTTATTTCTAAAAATATCATCCTTATCCATCCTCTTAGTTATATTCACTTTCTATTTTCGACCTATCAGCCCAGTGTGTTCTAAATCCTAACCTATTTGACCTTGGTTTTTTCCATTTATTATGCATTTTTAGCATCAAGGTATCTAATTAATTTCATTAGTTAGTTCATGTACTTCAAATATATATCATATTTTGGAGCAGTGTGATAAAAGTTTCAACAGTTGCATCCTTCATTTGTTATTCATTTCTTATCACCGGTCTTGTTACTAATTATAACTACCTTTAAGAAAATTAGTACCATTGATCCATGACATTGTGTCCTAGTTATAAACACCTATGGGCAAACTAGGGGAAATTTTTATTTATTAAGCTTTGACATACCAACTTGCCACTTCTTATGCCATGTTGTGCCTTCTTACCAACTATGCTTGTTTTATTTGAATTGACTGCTACACTAGTCAAATTCCTTCTCTATAGGGTGGAACTACAATGACTTGAGGTGCTACTCTGGGAATATTTAGGCAAGAATTGATACTTGGTGAAGTTAGCTAAGTCACCTCCTAGCCAAAATGTCACCATTTTGTGAGCAACCTATGTTTGAACGCTCTCACCTTTAAACATTAGAAAAGAACAAAAACATTGACCACTTTTCTACCTTAAAAATTATAAGAACCCTTACTAAGTTACAAGAAAATCACTTGTCACTTAGTTTCCCCATCCTTTTGGCCTTTTTTATGCACTTTCCATTTTTAAAGACCATTCCTATTATTCTATCACATCCATTCTATTTATTTTCCATAGTTATCACATTCTTCCCATTCCCCCGGAGAACTACATTTGAATTGAAGTTTTTTATTGGATATTCCATCCATATAACTATGTAGATAGCATCCACTTTCCTAGTGCATATGGAGACAACTCAGATACCCCCTTTCTTTTCATCTATTCCCCCATTTTATTTATTTGTTCAGTTATCACCTCTTTTTTAGGAGAAATGTTCATAGGATTTCTATTGCATTGTTTATTTGTTTGTTTTTGCTTATTTAGTTTATTTGTTTACTTGTTTGTTTGCTTTCAACACTGTTGCCTTGATTCAGTTTATGTGTGTTCATTAGGAGATTCCTTACCTACACTTACACTTGAATCCATCCATATTGATATGTTTACATTGTCATCATGGTTTCTATTATTGTTGAATTGTTTTCTATTGAGTATTAGATTTTGAGAGTCACTCCTTATACATATTTCAGCCAAGTCCTCATGATGTTATACCATGATCCCTACCAACACATACTACAACAAACAGTAGCTTCAAGAAGTCTATTCATCAATAGTTGCATCAACATCTCTTTAACATTGACATTCTTATTCAATCATATCTCATATAGAGTAATTAAGCATGAAAGAATTTCAACCTTTATTAGTTTGGATGAACATTTCCCTACTAGTAGGTTGTTCTAATTCATAATTACCTTCTATGTTAAGTTATCATCATCCTTTACCAAGTTTATAATGTTTTACATAATCATGGTCCAATAATTATAACCACTTATGGGAAAATCATTGCACACCATCCCACTTGCATTTCTCAATGATTATAACCACCTTTGGGTAAATCATTGTATTGTCACCACTTCCCTTTTTTTGCCCATATATGGGTATGTTATTGTCTTGTTTATCTATCATAACTAGGGAAGATCCATCTTCTCAATGATTATAACCACCTTTGGGTAAATCATTGTGTTATCATACCATGTTGCCACTATCAGGGTACAATACTTATAACCCCTTTGGGCAAACTATTATACACCATCCCCCTTACATTCTCAATGATTTTGACTACTTTTTTAAAATCATTATTTTTTCACCCCATCATCTTTCCTTTCTTTGGTCCCCTCATTTCACTTCTTTCTTTTTGAGGGACCATTTGCCAAATTAATAAAACCAATCATTCCATTGAGGGGGCATCATGCAGTTAGTTTATCATCATTGTAGTTGTAGGCATATATGACCTTTTCATTATTTGAGATGTTACTATGCTTATAGTTTGCAACACCTTCCCAAATAGGGGAAAACTATAGACACCTAAATATGGCCAATAATAACCTCCAACTAGGATTTTGACCAATTTCCACCTAAAGTGCACAATTTGGCATAAAGATATTAAAACATGTTAGATAATGTGAATTTGACATATTCAAGTGCCAATTTTGGCTAGGGTATCCCTAAATGGGGTAATACAATTTATGGGCCAGCTAACTTTAATCAGATCATTCAAAGTCAAAATGCCAATTTTGTACCTAAGTACTTTGGATTGCTCTTTCCTATCAAATGTCTTACACAAGACACGTGCCTTTGTTATTTGATTTTGATAATATCCTAAATGGGATAATAGATCCAACACATCTAACATTGACTTCTAATTCCAATCTAGTCAAATTTTGGACCAATAACAAGGCATTATAATCAATTTGAGTAATTTGTGCACAAAGTGCTTAAACATGCTTAAGAGATAATTAACCCAAATCAAGGCCTAATTAATAATTCCATGGAAATTTTTTGAATAATTTATTTTGGAAATGAATATTGAATTTCTACATCATTAGGTGACCTCATTTCTTGGGAAGGCATCCATAAGCCATAAATGCCACAAATATTAGGATTCATGTCTCCCATGTCTAATCAAAGCCCTTCATGCCTCTTAATAGATCCTCTAACCCAAATATTGATGAACCTATTTATCAATTTTAATTCCAAAAATTGAATTAATCCTCAACCACACATCTCAATCCTGAGATGGATGGTTTAGGTTAATTCTGATCAATCTCAAAAATCTATAAATAGGAGGCCTTACCACATCATTTCTAACACATAATTATGCAAAGTTATAATGCATAATTTATTACAAATATTCATGAAAATTAGTGTTACCATGCTAAATTGATTCCAAGCCAAGCCAAGTCAAAGTCACAAGGTGTCAAGGAGAAGAGGAGATATCCAAGCCTCCTTTAAGGAAGACTTCATGATCACAAGCCTAGAAAGCCACTACAGCAAGCATTTTGGAGCATACAAAGAAGGTAAAGGAGGGTTTATTTTGCATTTTAATTGTGTATTTTATTCCTGTTTGTTAACTAATCTCTTCCTAGTGTCTAGGCCTAGAAATGTTATTCTAGTTAGTGTGTTTCTTTCATTTTATTTTCATTTTTAAACTAACAGGATACTAACCATCCTCTCTTGAGTTAAATTCCTAGTTCACATTAATAGATAACAAAATTCTTGTAAGTTGGGATGTTGTTTTGACGACCCATTTTAGATGAGGATTTTTTTAAGACTATCTATCCTTAAGTGATATTTTTACCATTTTATATATTTTAACTTTTATTTAAACTAATATTCATGAGTGCACATTGTATACCATGTTGGGTGAGTGATTACCTAACATATTTTATGATTTTCATGAACAAGGGTTCTAAGAACCTTCTTGATCACCTTAGATCAAACATCCTTCATTTTTAACCCTAAATTAGATAAGGATTCTATTGGGATATATAGGGTTAATAATATATAAATGAATAACCACAAGGGTGATAAACATATCTATAATAGGTCAATTAATTACAAAACCCATATAGAACATATAATGAATTTATTATTTTGAGATATGCTAAAAAGGGAAAGTACATCTATGCTAGATATTGTAATGATAATGAAAAAAAATACTCAGCTAATTATGATGTTAATATGATTTGGATATAGAATATGAAGTATACTAGAATAATATTCTATAATACTTTCTAATTTTTTTATTAAATGCCTTTGTAGCCACAAAAACTTACATTAGCCTATGATGGCTGCATCGATGCTAGTGTCTAGATTTTATGTAGGTGTCTAATATAGAATAACCATTGAAATTATATGTTTCCACTTGGATGATTATGGGTTTTTCATCACCTTAATTCTAGTACATTTATATATAGTTCATGGATTATCACTCATTTTCAAATGATAAAAACCCTAATTATTTATATTCACAGTGGTTATGGGAAAAATGGGTCAGTGGGAACACAATGTTGAGCCATCCCAAAGATTCATCTATCAATTATCACTACCTACATATCCAAACTTTAAATATGGCCTCATAATTATATGGTTATCCCATACATGTTGTCTTATGCGTGAATCATGTAATATCTGATAATCAAATACAATAGTGACCTAGCTTGAGACTTGGTAAATATAGATCTTGGGATACTCCATTAATTTAGACCTATATTATGTTATTCCTATGAATAATATGAAAATATGATAAAATAGGGAATCTTTGCTCGCTTAAGTTCCTGATAGAATACTCTTGATAAGCTACCTTAGTTTGTGTTAGGTGAGGAATGAATGAGTGGTTATCTTATATTTATAAAAATACCTTTGGATAATTTCTCACTTAATATCACTTAATTTGACCATTAGGATACATTTCATTTGAAATTTAGATAAATATTAGGGCACTAGACACTTGTCTTAGAACATGACACTTGTGTCGACGTAGTTATCTAATAAGGACATAAGTGCCTAGAGAGTAGGAAAATAGGTATAGATGTAGATCTTATAGAGGTATAATATAATAATGTTTTAATAATTATGATAAATATATAAAAGAGTATATTCAAGACTTTTAGAAGTAAGAAATATCTATCACTAATAATAACAACCAAGTGTTGAGTTTTCCGATTGTATAAGACTTAGGTGTTATATATTTCATAAATATAACCTACACTTGGTGATGGTCAAATAATTTCATATATATGAAAATTCATTATGGGCATATTGTGATATGTTTAGTGGTTGCTTTTTGGTATGAGATGTTTCTCACTAAATCAAATTTTCACCTATTTTATGTGGTTTTATTCCTTGATAAAATAAATTTTATATGAGAGGATATCAAATGACCCTTCAAAGATTATTACCACCCTTGAGTGGTGGGAGTCATCTTCATAGTATAGTAGTGTTGTGTATTATGTTAATGGGTTGATATGTGTTAGTATTTTTTTATAGGTAGATATTACATATTTTTTCCTTAATGTTTAACAAGAGTTTTAATTATATTTGACACATAACTAGCATCGAGATGATTTGATAATCTCCCAAAATAAATTGACATCATCATAAATACATCAAGTGGATTTATATATTATAAGATTTTAAATATGTGTTTTTCTTATCAGAGACATTTATCACTAGTGTAGATTTAGATACATTTTTTAGCCTTTATAAAATGGTGTATTATACTTTGTGTTAGCTATATAATTTATATAAATGTAGTGGCTTGCTTCCTCCATGTGATTTAACATTTTCTCATGTTTTGGGAAATGTGTTTTTAGTTTTTCCACTTATATGTTGGCAAGTGTTTATTGATATTTTAAAAT
Source organism: Torreya grandis (assembly GCA_037957365.1). Classification (NCBI taxonomy): domain Eukaryota; kingdom Viridiplantae; phylum Streptophyta; class Pinopsida; order Cupressales; family Taxaceae; genus Torreya; species Torreya grandis. Next base: position 27,582 of record JARHVA010007502.1, on the reverse strand, counting down.
TAGATTCTTGATGCATAATTCATATCATACAAAGGTATTTCAAATTCCTGTTTCTAGTTTGTTGGTATGTTAGCTCCCTACTTCCCTCTTGTATCCTTTAAGATCCATAATATTTAGTATTATTGTATCTAAACTTGTAAAATATTACCATGTGATGTGGTGTACCTTGAAATTATTTGAATTCTCTATTGGTATAATAATTTTATAGTTTTTTTTGCTATGGATTTCAAGGTTGTTTAGACATTTATTATTTCAAACCTTTATTGAATGTTGGATGTCCTAATTTTATTTCTTATGTTCCATTTTGGATTGAATTGGGTTTTCTATCCATGTTCCCCTTAATTATTATATGGATTATATTTGGGTTTTTAACCTTCTCATTTTTTCTCTTTTGTGGATTTAGTTTGACTACTTAGCCAATTTGAATTCACTCCTTCAATGGATTGGTAAATTTTCAACCTGTTAAATTTTATTGTTTTAATAACCATTTTGAGTACCTTTCACCTTGTTAAAGTGTGGGAGTAGTATCTAATAATTATATTGTTAACATTGGTGTATGAGAAAATATCATGACTTGTTGTGTAACTTGTTTAACAATTTGGATAACATTATATTGATTTTTCCTTTTAAGAGAGGTTATAAGGATGATGTAAGCCTTATCCTTTTTTTTTATGTTTATAATAAAATATGTTTTTTCCTAAATTTGAGAGTGATGGGTATGAGTTATGTTGTGATATTATATACACCTTGATGTATTATGTGATTAGGTTTTGATCATCATGATGAGTTTCTAAATTCTTATAAATTATTTGTGTGATTGGGTTTTGGTCATTGGGATGAGTGTCCAAAATCCTCCCAATGGTGTGTGATTGGGGTTTGGGTACTAGGATAAGTGTCCAAAGTCATAATTTATTAATATATTAGGGTTGGTAATTGAGATTAATGTCCAAATTTATCCTAATAGTATATTTGATTAGGGTTTCAAATCAAGATTACATATAAAATCTTAATAAATTAAGAAAATAGGGTTTAGGAAAAGGTGATATATTTATCACATTTCATCCTATTGTAAATAAGTGATGTTTTAGGAAATTATGATAAATAATTTCACAAGTCCTCTTTTTGTTAAATTTAATGTAAATATTGATTTTTTCACCTGATGGGTTAAGTACCCTTTATATTGACTTGATCTCATGTGGTTAACCTTGTGGGTTCCCTGTGCTTGAAGAAATTGTTCTTCACATTTTTCATAATAGAAATGTGACAACAAGGAAATTAAAATGATCTTGGTCCCCTAAGAAAAAATGAATAAAAATAAAATAAATACTTACATTATACTTAAACATGACACTTGACACATTGTAATACATGATTTAATTACTTAAGTAATAGTTGATTGTAACTAAATTAAATTTAGCTATGTGTTTTAAAAATCAAATGTTAATCAACAACACTAAAAATTATGCCTTTAATCAAGAATCACCTATGTTAGAGTTAATTTATTTTTGTCCATGGATAGTATAGTGTATTACATTACACTATATGATCTGATAATAAAGTTATGAGATCATTGACTTAGAGAGAGTGATGTGTTGAGTTAGTATGAATCCTTGGTATTAGTATAACATCTTTAAAACCATAATTTTGACATTCATTGCCTTCCATGGGGAAGTATACATAAGGGGAGGGAGATGCGAGACACCATTTTTCATAGTGATAGCTCTATTGGACCTCTTTATTATCATTCAAATGTCCAATTAGGACATGCTCATTATGTTATGCAGACACAATAAATTTATTATTGAATTATTACTGAGGTAGTACATCTAATGTTTTGGATGATATTAGTTTCAAATTTTATTGCTATATAGTTACTATTTATAGATGGTTTCATTTGATTATTAATATGCATACTAAATTATTATATAAGTTGAGATATACTTATTTATCACATAATCTAGGATTACAAGTATATAATATTTCCATGTAGTGATTACCTAGTGTATATTTCATTGTTGTGATTTAAATGTTTTATTTATGAAATTTTGAGTTATAATAAATTATTAATATGTTTTCATTTAGTATGTTAAACTACCTAGTGTAGTGCAATTTAATGTGTGAAATGATTTTCAAAAGTTAGGGGAGGAAAAGTAAGGCAATTGAGACTAATTTTAACATAAGTACACCATTGGTTTTTAATAGAGTAGAGACTCTTGACCCCTTAAATTAAAATGTAGCTCTTCTTTCATCATTTAATATAATTTTTAGTTTAAACCTCTTTATCCCTCATAGCATTATTCATACCCCTTGATAGTATTCATTAAACTTATAGAAGACTTTATAATGTAAATTAACATTGTATTCATTCATAAAGTTAAATATGTAAGTCACTTAAGTGGTCCCTTTGACCAAAACTCGAATGGGAAATGGGACCCATGTTTGCAAGTGGATGTAAAGTGTTTTAGAGGTAATTGTGTATGTGTTTAATATCCTTAATGAACAAGGAATGGGTGAATACATTTTTTATGTTTATTTTCAAATCAGAAGATGACCCATGTTCCCATTTATGGCATGGGGAAGTGATATCATAAATATCTATGTTCAATTCTTTCTTTCCCACATGGGTGTGTAGGGAGAGTTAATTATAAGAAGACATTTTGGAGAAGGGACAAGAATGGTAAGGGACAAGTGTCACCTTCCATTAGCCATTAGGTTGAATTATTTTGGATATAATATCATAAGAAAGACTTCCTTGTAGGAAATATTTACTCATTTTAAATTTAAGATTGGAGAAGAGCTATAGAAATAAGTGGATGAGCTTAGCAGAGGAGGAAAGTTAGTTTCTAACACTTTTAAAAGGTTTCATTATGTATATCCAAGAGGTGGAGCCAATGTATTTATACTTTCCACCTATTTTATTTCAAATTATGGTTTTAAATAATTATTTTTATATTTTATCTTATTTTGATTTTTTAAGAGGTGTATGGCCATTTGGCTTACCCTCTTTCTTTATTGTTTTCCATGGATTGTGCCTAAGGACAAAATGTGTATTTTTTTTTCCATTTAGGCTTGAAAATGCAAAATACATCTTTTATTTGGTTTTGTTTTTTATATATTTTTAGACTTAAAATGGTAAAATATGATTAAAATTATTTCATAGTTTGCACATTTGTATACATTGGGTTTGGGTAAAAAGTAAACCATCATTTTTATGAGGTCCTCTTATGGAAGTGGACAAGGGTTTGTGAAAATCAAATATTCCAAGGTCCTCCTTATCCCAGCCCCTAGTGTGGAGAGTATTAATTCTCATCCACAATGGGTTAGTAAGGGGTATTGATACCTTTGGTTTATTTTTCATCACCTATGTGTTTATAAATATTATATGAAAATTTGTGTATTTATTTATTATGGATTATATTTTGGGTGAACTTGGAATCCTATTGATACAAGGGAGTGTAGTTAAGACACCTAGTTATTCCTAGTTTAGTGTGTTACCCTTATAGTACCCACCTATTTATGTACGTAATTCATTTTCATTGAACCTTTGGTGTCATTTTTGTTCAAATATGGGATTATTAGGATTAGGGGTGACTAGGGAAACTCCTTAATGATGGAAACAAGATGGGAGGCCAACCCCTCATTCACTTTTCCTTGTGGCAACATTAGAGCTTGTATTAAGTATTTTTATATATTTTACAGAGCTGATTTATAAATAAAGAGAAAAGCATGTTGTCTAGTTTTTATTCCATTTATTCAATATTATATTCTAATTCATTTGATCAAAAAGAAATAAATAATATGTAATGAGTATAAGCTATCATGATTTAGTTGTTATTATGTGTTAATTTAATGAGTAGGAAATGGAATGAAATGATTACTTATATGGTTTATATAAAAATTAATAAATTATAAGTAAAATATTGTTCTATGTTAGTTTATGATTATCAAAAATAAATCTATGAACTTTTTCAATTTTTTTTGTCTTGGATTATTTCATTACGTCCAAGAAAGGTTACAACCATTTAGGTAATTTTTATGTAATTTATAGTGTTCTCGTTTATTATAATTTTAAATTTTATATAAATTATACATTATCATTAATCATATCACAATTTGAATGTTAGTTTTATGAGAAAATTAATTTTCTATGAATTTTTAATGTTAGGTTGCTTGAATTGCCTAGATTTCCTTTGTGATGTGCTCAAAATTTGTGCATGAAAAATAGGTTATAAAAGTGCCTAGAATAATTTTATATTTAAATTCATCATTTTTTGGACCTTTTTCATTTCATTTTGTATTTTATTCCCTATGGTTTGTTCACACATATTATTTTAAGTTTTCATATCTAAAGGGTAATTTGTTATATAGACTACCCCTTGAAAGGAAATCATCCCTATTTTTAGGGTAAACATTCATATTTCATGCATGTGACCACATGATTAGGGTTAGATTTCTAAAAGAGGCCATTACATTTACATTATAAGTGCTATGTAATCACCATCACCCTATCTTAATAGTTAGGGGAGACCATGTGGCTATCTCCATGTCATCTCATTTATAAACACAAAGCGTAGTAAACAAATACTAGTATTTTTTAATAACTATTTTTTTAATATTAAATATTAAAAATTTATGTATACCTAATGTCTAAAATTGTACAAATAATTCTAAAACCATAACTTTTACAAACAAAGACACCTATTTTACAAATCTTTTAATGGAGACTTATAGCCTCGTTTGGGGGAACCTAAAAATGAGCCTCCATAATTTTTTTCCTCTTCCACATGGAATATGTTTTAAAACTTGGAACTATATTCTTCTCAAATTTTACAAATTTTGTCCTATGGAGGTCAATATATACCTTTTTGATGTTTGTGAGCTCTTGGAAGCCTAAGGATAGGTGGACCCCTTCATTTTTCTCACACATTATATGTGAATTATAAATAAAAGATTAAAACTAAACAATAAAATAAATTCCATATTAAACTGCTTTGGAAACTGTTAATGGTTGTTGTGGAGTTTGAACCCCCTATGATGATTACAAAAACTTTAAGATCCTAAGACTAGCTAGAGATTTTTCATGGAGATGGGTACCTAAAAAATAAACCTAAACATGTATGTATAAAATAAAGTTTTCAAAATGAATAAAATGGTAAAAATTACAAAAGTTTAGAGACTCCATTAATGTTATTCGTCCATGGTTGGGGAAGGATAAAATGGATGAATATGGATAATTCATCCTCCAAAACCTCCTTCCTCTTTTTTGAAATTTGATTTTGAAACTTAATGACTGATTTGAATCTCTCATTTCCCTCAATATTTTATATGGATTCCTTGCCTTTGACTAAAACTAGTAGTTGAGCAAGAAAATATCCAATGGATAATATGGAGTGCTCCATCGTCAGGGAGCTTATAAATGACACTTTGGACCCATTTTTGAGGTGATATGAGTAGGACACATCTTCATTTATAAGAAATTTTCTCAAAATCTAAGTCAACTTTAAATTAGATTTAATTTCAAAATCAAATAGAAACTGAGCCTTATGATTGGCTAGAATCACTCAAGATTCTCTTTCAACCCCATCAAGTCAATGGTTTATAAATCCCATATGATTTTAGTTACACATCCATTATATAACTTAGGGTCATGGATCACATTAGGTTCCTTTATAGGGTTTTTAGATTATTGAGAGTGAGTAAATTGATTAGAGAAAATGGGGCATGTATGGTTGCATAGTTATCTTGTGTCTACTAGCACATTACCACCCATGTCATTTAGAAATGTTGGTTTTATTTAACACTTTCTATTTCTCATGCCTAAATATGTTCCCAAAAAATAGGTTTATTTTATGTAGTTAAGTCATACTAATTTATGGCATGACAAATAAACCTCTTATTATAATAAGGAACACTTGTTAAATCTCACATATAATTTATTCTCAACCAAAAAAATGAAATTAATTGTGTAGGTGATCTACATGTTCCTCATCACTCCATGAGTAAATCAAAATGTCATAAGGAAATACTAGAAAAAAATTATCCAATCCTAAAGATACCATTTATTATATCCATTAAGATTGTAGATGGATTACTTAGTTTGAGAGATGCCACTATGAACTTGTAATTCCTGTAATGTATCCATAAAGTGATATTTTTCATATTAACTTCAACTATCCTCAATTGGTGATACCTATACTTAAGATAAAATTTGGAAACACTTTGGCACCTTGCATTTGGTCAAAGAGATCATTCATCCCTTTAAGGAGAAAATAAGTCTTCATCATCACCTTATTCAACTATAAATAGTAAATGCATAAATTAAGGTAACCATCCTTCTTCATGAATATCATGGTTTCTTTCCATGGAGAAATACTTGGATGGATGAGTCCCTTCTCCAAAAAATCCTCTAGTTATGTCTTGAGATCAAAAATCTCAAGTGTAATCATCTTATGAGGATCCATGGGTATACTTTTTCCCCTTGCATAATATCAATCATGAAATATATCTCCATTAAAGGGGATAACATATTAAAATCATTAGGAAACACATCTAAAATATATTAGAGTATATCATGAACTTGAAGTGTCACTCCTAACCTATCCTCATCAAATTAATCATTAATAATGATTACATACATCTAAAATCCCTTTTTTCACTCATTATAAGATGAATCCCATTAATGGAAATGGGCCCTTTAATATTTATCATAATCATCTCACTCCTAAGGTCATCTGGCACTCAATAACTCTTTTACAATGATCCACCCTATTTTAGCAGGTCATAACCTAATAAAACATAGTATAAACCCAAGGGTATAATATTAACCTCAAAATTGGATATAAAAAAAAAAAATTCAAGAACACACTAAAAAAATGAATATATTTCTATCCTATCCTAAATAGCTAGGTCAACCTCCTAATTGTGGCAATCCATAGATGCCATTAGCATACATCAATCCACTAGGGAGGTTGAAACAAAAGAATCTAAATATATATAATAAAAAAATTATGACATTAAAATCCCCTAAATGATACATAGGTATCAATGAATGTAGCTTTGCCTACTTTTCCTACTAATTATATATTTCTACATACATCTGGTGCACACATCTCACATTCTAAATAATATGTTCTAACATAGGTTCCTTCTATTCATCATTGGAAGAGGATTTGAATGGGAAATATCATTCTTATTAATTTATGGCACCACATATGAACCATTCTCCTTTAGTCTTATCCTTGTTTAACTATGTCCCATAGGTCCTATGATACCCTAATTCAAAATAAATCATGGATCCTTGTTCATGGGACTAATGAGTTCATGTTGGTGATGATTTTTATCCCTAACCAACATATACTCTATTTCTCTATGAATATTTTGGAGGATAGTTGTAATGATTCTATTAATATTATTATGAATTTAATATGAGTGTTATGGAGGTCTAGACATGAACTAAGGGTTTTTGGTGACCACCCCTAGGGGGAATTTTTGTGCCTAATGACTTGAAGTCCTAATGAGATCATAACTTTCCTCATAGTTAATATTCATCTACCTAAAATTTTTCCTAGTTTTCTTCTATAAAATATTCCTTTTCCACAATAACCTCAAGGGTTTAAAGAGATAATATGAATAACCTATGTTATATATTAATTAAATGCATTGGTAAATGATCTCACTTAAAGTTTATCAATTGAATAAAACCCACATATTGTAAATGTCTATAACTATACTCTCATATTGAGCCAAATTATTATTAACCTATCATAGATTATGTAACTCCTAAATATAGTTATGCATGAAATATTATAATAGGTAACATGCTAATAACCAATACTAGTCATCTCTTAAGTGAAAAAATATATATCTATATGGATATTTCACTATTATTTCCTCCACCAAATCCTTGTTTTATTTCTCAGAAATGGAAAAGTGTGACTTGAAATTGGTATCATATGTTTGTAGGATAAAAAAATTCCAAACTCAAAATCCAAGCCTTTGTGTAAAACCATATTGATATTTATTACACAACACAACCTATTTTCATAGAAAACATGGTACCCCTTCTTTTGTGTTTTGAATTTTGGTCTCACTTTTGGTTGTAGTCTAGTTGGTTTTAAACCATTTGATTATTATTTTAGAATAATATTTTGTTTAGTGTGAAATAAAGCCTTAAAATCATATTTGTTACATAGACCAAGTTTGAGGGATGAAATTTCATATATAACACTTGTTAAAAAATAAACTCTTGATGGATTTTGATTTTCCTTTGCCAATTAGGATTTGAAGTTTGATTAGGTATATGGTGGGATTTTTGGGTATTTTAATGAAAATCAAGCCTAAAGGCCCAATTAGGTATTGGGGACCTAAGTGAACTCATTTATTACTATTTAAGGTTTAAATCCTAATTGAGTATCAAGGGCCTTCGACCCCTACCTTTCAAAATTGGGCCTACAAGGATGATTAGGTCCATGTGGGACTTCAACCCAAACCCTATGGCCTTGATAATTTTTACCTTGATGGGGACTCTTGGGGAATATCATCTTGAAATTCATGTCCATTTGGGTTTTTTATCCTAATGGGATGTATGAGGGCCTCTTTCACATGCCCTATGGTTGTAAGTATTTTTAACCCAATACAGTTTTTTGGGGCCTCTAAGGTCCCACCTCATGGTCATTGGGATTTTTAGCCTAATGGGGTCTATAGGGTCCTATCATCCTCTATTCCATGGCTATGATTATTTTTGTCTTGATGGAGTCTATAATGTTTCTTGGCCCTGACCTATTTGGTATTTAGGATTTCAATCCTGATTAGGTTTCAAATACATCCAAGTAGATCATGTAGTGTGAATTAACATTTTTAACTTGATTAGGTGTATATAGGTCTCTTACATAGAATCACAACAAGGTCTATAGTGAGAAAATAATGATTTGGTTTTTATCCATCTATTTTGATCCACTAATATATTTTTTATGTTTATTTTTTCATTATAAATTTGATTTCATCCTCTTTGTAATGAAGTTGGTTTCCCATTACAATAATTCAAATTATAAAACCCTATAACACTTCAATTAAAGGACATTAATACTATTTTGAATTGGTCATTTAATGTGTTTAATGAATTTTTCCCTTTTCAAATAAATAATATGTTTGTTTTTTTCTATATTTTTGAATGGAGGGAAAGTGCATAGTTCAAGATGGACCTTTCAAAAACTAGCTTAGTTTTCCATTAATGGTTTTGGAATTTGGTGATTTTGGATGTGTTTTTCCCCATTGGAGCTTCATTGTTGTTGGTGTCATTAATTTATTGTTACAACCAATTTTTGGATGGAAAGTTTTTCTCCTTACTTACATTAATTGCCTATATAAGGCCATCAATAAGACATAAAAATTATTGGTTCCTTAGACTTAGAGATAGACTACAGGACAAAAAATTTATTTCTTACATTTTCTACTTTTTTAGATAGATTTTTTTACTTTGAGATATATTTTTGTAAGTCATATTTATGTGTTTAAATGAAAAGGGTGAATCCCAAACATAATTTTTCAAACAATATCATTAAATTAAAAGTTTGTGAATGTTTTAATATTTATTCATAGCTAAATTATCCACATAATCTAGCATCATATTCATTATGGTTGTGTGTATATTGGTTAGTAATAATATTGATTCAAAGGATTTTTCTAATCAAACGGATCATATTTGTGATCATTGAAAAATATGCTCATTCCTTTCCTCTTTCCCCTTATGTTTTTATAGTTTCTAAGAATCTATTACATTATGTTTAGAGTATATCTAAAATTTTAATCTAAGTTTAAAATTTGTATCTTGATTTTATACTTTACTCATTGTTATTTATGAAATGGTTTATTTATGCATGCAGTGAAATCTTAATGAATTAGTTGTAATTTATATGTTAAATCTAAATGTCATAATTTATTTGGGTAGTTTATGCAAGTTTTCCTCTCATTTTGTTTAATATTATATTTATAATATAAATGCAATTTAAATGGAATATTTTCACATCATACAATTAGGTTATCTAAAATAGCATGACTTGGTGATATAGTCCTTGATAAGATTTTATCTCCTTTAAGAGAGGTTTGGAATATTTCTCATCCTGCTTGAGTTTGTGTGCCAAACAACATATAAACATATTGACACTAAAAGGATGGAAATCTAAACTAATTTTTTACCCCTCATTTATGCTTATTTCCTTTAGTTGTGTTTCTAGACCACACGTTTAATAGATCAACATATTGCCACTAGAAAGAAGGCCTAAACTTGAAACTTAGATTTAACATTTTAGAGGCATTTCCCACACTAAAGGATTATAAATACCAAAATATAAAATATAAAAATATCCATGTTTTAAAAGTTTATCGAGGGTTAATTTGAGTTTGTATACCTCACATAGCATAAAAAAATAGAAATGATAAAGACATACCCAAAATTAGACATACCCATTTGGCCATTAGTTCACCAATAACCGTTGTTCCTTTTATCAGTGATTTTAATATACCTATAAATAATCTAATGGATATGGATCAGATTGGATGAGGTAAGTACCCTGTAAATATTCTAGGACTTTTACATGATTTACCTAAGGATCTTGAGACATTATGCCCAAAATATGTGTATCATCAAATTCAAATTGCCAAATAACACATACAAGTTTCCAAAGATGAAATAACAAGAAATTAGATCCAACATGAAGATGTGGCCTATTTATTATTTCATTATACTCTATATGAAATGGATTATGGTTAGTACTTTGTATTTATAGATTAATCTATTAAATCTTGGAACGACCTTAAGACTGTATTTTTTAATCATTTTAGAGTGTTTATTAAAATTGCAATCTTATATCATTAGTTTTTACTACCCATAGGGAAAAAAATGAACCCTTGATTATGTTTAACACCATCTTCCATAGGATATAAAATATTTTTAAATAACATTAAACTCAAATTGAGCCTATTGTTATTCAGTTTTATCTAAGAGCTTTGGATCTAAGGATAATGTTTATCATAAAAACTCTAACAACACTTGCATCTTTGTCATTGATAAATCATAAAGCCATCACTATTAAACAAAAATTGATGATAAAAATATATGGTGTTGCTATATTATCTTAATTAATATATTTTAATTAATATAATCAAATTCTAATGGTTAATAAAGAAATCATGCAAAATACCCTACTAATGAACCCAATCCTAAGTGTCACATATCTATCTTAAAGCTAGATTTATAACCTATTAGTGTAGGTTTTTATTTTTTCCTATTATTTAATTAGGGAAATTATATATTTGTGCATACATGGAGTTTTCCTACATTCGTGGGATAGGCTAGATTATGTGGAGATGTGTGTCATAGATGTGTCATAGGTGTCATAAGAATGTCATAAGTAACTCCTTTATGGGAGTTACTTCTCTATTCTTAGCACCTTGTCACCACCTTTCATGGAGGAGTTACAGTCTATTCTTGGGGTGCCTTGACCACCTTTTGTGGAGGAGTTACTTATGTTCTCTCCGATATGTATTCTTCACTTTGGCCATCTCATGTTAATCAGATATTGGGTTTTCTCCTATTTTGTCTTGTGTAATTTATCTTCTTGTATAATTTCAAATTGATTTAGCATCTATGTGGTGTGCACTTGCTTCATCTTGTGTGATCACATCTCCATTGCATTCGCATTATCCAGATTCTGGCAACAACTCTGATATGGTATCAGAGCCACCTTGGTAATCATGTGTCTGGTTATGCTATTAGTTTATTCTAAAATTTTTACCTTGATTTCTTAGTAGTTTTTCTAACTCAGTTAGATTTGAGAGTTTTGGTAGAGTTTCTTGAAAACTCATGCAAATCCATACGGAAATCTATTGAAAAAATTACTTCTATTGAAGATCTATAGCAAGGCAATTTGTGGAAATATCAGTAGCTTAGTGTCCTTTTCTAGTAGCTTGGCATCCATTTTTAGTAGCTTCGCATCCATTTCCATTATCTTGGCATCCTTTTCCAGTAGCTTGGCATCCATTTCCAGTAGCCTGGCATCCTTTTCCAGCAGCTTGGCATCCTTTTTGAGTAGCTTGGCATCCTTTTCCAGCAGCTTGGCATCTTTTTTTCTCCTACATTAACTTTGTCTCTTCCTTACTATGTGTTGAGATCTATCAGGTCTACAGATTCAATATCTTTTTTTGCCCAACAAAATCAGAACTGCACCTTTTTTTGGTGAGAGAGTTCTGCCAGCCTATTTTTTTTAAATGGCGCCCCTTCCTTGTTTGGCGTCCCATGTGGGCCATTAAATACTTGGCCATCCACTTCATTCTGTCTTTTACTTTATTTTTTTAGTTAGAATTGACTTGTCAAAAAATAATCAGTCAATTTGATTGAATATGAAGTATTTTAGAGAATTTGAAATTTTGGGGGTTTAAATTTAAACTTGTATCTTCGCTTGTCGAAGATGAAGGGTGAGGCCTGGGTTGGCAGGAGGTCAATTCCCCCTCACAAATACCTCCTTTGGATTCCTTGATCTGTGTTGAATCTAATGAGTGGTTGGAAGGCCACTTTCTCTCTCAAAATAGGCATTTTTTAATGATTTAGTGCTTTTTTTGGCAAAAACACTAGTTTACGGGAAAATTGAATCTTTAATATCTTGCAAACAGTAGCTCAGATTCAGGTGCCATTTTTTGAAAAAAAAATTGTATTTGAATTCTCCACAATGTATGCTTGTTATTTGTTAAAAATGCATTAGTTTATAAAGTGCCTAAAATTTGGGTCTCCTAGGATGCATTTTCAGCTGAGTCCGATGTCTTGTTTGCTTAAAGTCTTGCACTGATTACTCTACAATGCATTCTTGGCTGAGCTTGATGTCTTTTGAGCATGAACTTGAATATTTTGGGTGGAGCTCAACATTTTGGAGGGGTGTGATTACTTTTTAGCACTTGCAATATTTGCTTTCTTTCTCCTTTTTGCATAATTTCACAACTTGCAATCAACACAACTTCACCTAAATTCAGCTTAAAATGGATTCTTTTCAACTTAAACCCTTAACACCCTTTAACTATCATGAATGGAAGGTTAAAATGTCAATCATTCTTAGAAGCAAAGGTTTGTATAGGATCACCATGGGTACTGAAGTAGAACCCATCACTGATGCTAAAAAGGTCAAGTGGTACAACCGTAGTGATGAAGCCTATGGATTACTGAGCTTGTCCAAATCTCCAAAACTTCTTTTCCATTTAGAAACCTCCAAGACTCCCAAAGACATATGGGACATCTTAGAACTCTTATTTGGGAAGCTTGATGAGATGAGAGGTCATGAGCTCAAAAATGAACTCATAAGTCTAAGTCCTAGCAACTTTGACACCCTATAGGACTTCTTCACTAAGTTTAAGGCCCTTAGATTACAATTGAAATAATACAGGATAGAGAAGAAAGATGATCAACTCATCCTTTCTATTCTCACAAAGTTAGGTCCAAGCTATTCAGTCTTTGTCTCCACTTTCTATGCCATAAAAAGTGCCCTTGGCACTACATGGAAAATGCCTTCTTTGGATTCATTCATTGTTGACTTGACTAGGAAGCAAGATAAGCTAATTCAAATGGGCACAATGAAGTCTACTCAACCCCAATATTTGATAGTTGGAAATGGTAAGGATAAGACTTCAATAAATGAGAAGAAGAAAAAGAATAAGGACCAGGAGAAGAAGAAAGAAAACAACAATCCTACCAAAAAAAACACTGAGTCTTCCTCCTCCAATGATAAAACTAATAAGGAAAATGTTAAGCGTGCTTGTTATAAAAAGATAGGGCATGATGAACACAAATACATGAAGAAACAAATAGATCACCTAACTCATCTTCTAGAAAAGCACAACATAAGTGTTCCTGAGTCCATCAAGCAAAATTCATCTACCCAAGATTTTACTAAGGCAAAAGGCAAGGGTAAGGAGAAAGAAAAAGGCAAGGCTCTTATAGCTACATCAGCTTCTACATCTTCATGGGTCATTGAATCGGGTGCTTCTCACCACATGGGCTCTTCCCTAGTTGACTTTTCATCTTTAGAGCCTTGTAGCACTTCAATTAGTTTGGGTGATGACACATCAGTTTCCATTGTAAGGAGAGGGTCAGTTGAAATGGAAGGAGGAACATTTAGTAATGTTTTAAGTGTTCATTCTCTTTCAACCAATCTCTTATTAGTGTAAAAAATCACTCACATTGGTCAGGGCATGAGAGTTGAGTTTTCACCAGATTGAGTGGCTATCAGGGAGTTGCATAGTGATACTATAGTGGCAGTGGACAGGGTAGATCACCAAGCAAGGTTATACACCTTCTCACATTTTGCACCAGATTCTTCTCCAATAGCATTGCTAACTCATTCAGATGAAGTTAGCAAATTATGGCATGAGCTGTTTGGCCACCTTAACTACCACTACCTTGAGCAACTTTGCAAACATGACATGGTCATTGGCTTGCCTCATGTCCAATTCTCAAAAGGACTTTACAAGGGGTGCTCCCTTGAGAAGCATCTTGAAGCAAAATTTGATAAAGGCAAATCTTGGAGGTCTTCACAACCTTTGGAGTTAGTCCACAGTGATGTATCAGGACCCTTTCCCAAACCATCTTTCATAAGGGATAAGTACATCCTCACTTTCATTGATGATTTCTGTAGGTACACTTGGATATATTTTCTCAAACAAAAGTCTTTAGTGTTTGAAAATTTTCTAGATTTCAAGGCTCTTATTGAGAAATAGAGTGAGAAATCCATCAAGGTTCTTTGAATTAATAATGGAGGGGAGTATGTCAACAACAGGTTTGAGTAGTTTTACACCACACAGGGGATTAATTTGCAGCACACAATCACTTATAGTCCTTCACATAATGGGGTTGTTGAATGCAAAAATAGGTTCTTGAAAGAGATGGGTAGCTGTATGATTCACTCTAAATCTTTAGCACCACAGTACTGGGCCGAAGCCATCAATTGTGCTTGCTACATTCAAAATAGGGTTCCTCACAAAACTTTGAAAGGGATAACACCCTTTGAAGCTTGGCATAAAAGGAAACCTGATGTTGAGCACCGTAGGGTTTTCAGATCCCCAACCATGGCCTGCATACCAAAGAAGAAATTCAAAGCTATGGAATGTCAGTCTAAGCCCCTCATCTTTTTAGGATATCCAAATGGTATTAAGGGGTATCGCCTTCTATACCCAACCACTCATGAGTTGTTCATTAAGAGAAGTGTCCATTTTTAGGAGAGTCTTTGAGACTCAACACTTGGCACTTCTTCTCCCTCGTTGGATCTACTGCTTCATGATGATTCCTCATCAGATTTAGATCAGCCATAGTAGGTTCTTGAGCCAGAGACATTTTCTTCTTCAAATTTAGATAGTGAGGATAGTGATGCAGAGTCATCCACCTCTAGTCAATCAAAGGATGAGGAGTTAACACTTGACTTGCCCACTTCCAGGCCACTTTAGGCTAGATAGACACTTGAGAGTGTTGGCACTTGGGCAGGAGATCTTGCAGATGACAGACGAACTAGGGGGGATTTTCATAGAGACCCATATGCCTTCTTTGCTTTAGTTTTGTATCCTTAGACTTTTTGAGAGGCATCAAGGGTACTTGAGTGGGATAGTGCTATGGAGAAGAATATTCTTCCTTAATCAAAAACCACACTTGGGATTTGACTTCACTTCCTAAGGGAATAAAGATGGTTTGATGTAGGTGTATATATCAGACCAAGTTTGTAGTAGATGGGTCAGTTGATAAGTGCAAGGCATGACTGGTTGCCAAGGGTTTCTCAAAGGTGGCAGGCATTGACTACTTAGAGACCTTTGCACTCATTACAAAGATGACTTCTATCTAACTCACCTTGGCTATTGCTGCAACACATGGTTGTGATGTGTACCAAATGGATGTGAAGAGTGCCTTTCTTCATGGAGACCTAGAGGAGGAGATCTACATGGAGCAGCCACCAGGATTTGTTCAAGATTCTTCCTTAGTATGCAGACTTAGAAAATCTATCTATGGCCTCAAATAGGCCCCTCAGGCATGGTACACCAAGATGGATTCCTTCCTTCTCACAGTGGGTTTCACTAGGTGCCATTCTGACCCCAATGTCTACTTCTTGTGGTAAGATGATTCACTCCTAATTTTGGTTCTATATGTTGATGAATTTTTTATCACCGAGAGTTCTTCATTGACCAATGCAGTGGTGAAGGCATCTCTCCAAGATTGATTTGACATGACACACTTGGGTTTGTTGCACTACTTCCTTGGCATCGAGATCTCACAATCAGATACAAGGATTTCTCTTACACAGCCTAAGTATGCTCTTGACTTATTGTCTCAGTTTCACATGGCTGATTGCAAGCCATCTCTGACTCCCTTTCTATCAGGAGTCAAGCTTGAGGTTGACTATTCTTCACCATTGGTTGATGCTACTCAGTATTGACAACTTGTTGGCAGTCTCATCTACTTGACTCACACCAAGCCTGACATATCATATACAGTGCGACATGTCTCTAGATTTATGTAGGAACCTCTTGAGCTACATTAGAAAGTAGCTAAGAGGATCTTGCATTACATATAGGGTTCACATAGACATGGAATTCATTAAAAATTTGGCATAGAGGTTGACTTGGTTGGATATATAGATTTTGACTAGGCTGGTGATCCATAGACTTGCAAGTCCACTTTTGGTTATAGTTTATCTCTAGGTTTTGGTCTTATCAGTTGGTCTAGCAAGAAACAGAATGCTATTGCTATATCATCCATAGAGGCAGAGTATAGAAGAGCTATTAATGCAACTACTGAGGCTATTTAGCTTCAAGGGATTCTTTCTAAGTTTAGCATTCCTATCAGGTAGCCCACCATCATTTATTATGACAACTAGAGTACCATTTATATTTGCAAGAATATGGTTCAGTACCAGTGGACCATGCACATAGAGATTCACATGCATTTCATTTGGGAGCTTATTCATAGTCAGGTCATTGACTTGATATTTTTCCAGTCTTTAGAGCAGGTTGCAGACATCTTCACCAAACCTTTCACTGAGAGCAAGTTAATTCATCTACAAGCTCTTCTTGGGGTGTGGTCTACATCTGTAGTAGCATCATCTTTAGGGGGGCCTTCTAGCCTCTTCATTTCTTTTATGTCTCTCTTTTAGAGGGGAGTTTTTTCCTATGCGTTTTCTCCTTTTCTCTATCTTATGGGAGATTGCATTTGTACATGGGTACCTCATCAGGCCTAGTTGTCGGGACCCATTTTATATTTCCACACTGCCCACCTAAGTTGTGCTTATGGGGGGGTATTAGTGTAGGTTTTTACTTTTCCCTATTATTTAATTAGGTAAATTATATATTTGTGCATACATGGAGTTTTCCTACATTCATGGGATAGGCTAGCTTATGTGGAGATGTGTGTCACAAATGTGTCATAGGTGTCATAAGAATGTCATAAGTAACTCCTTTATGGGAGTTACTTCTCTATTCTTAGCACCTTGTCACCACCTTTCATGGAGGAGTTACAGTCCATTCTTGGGGTGCCTTGACCACCTTTTGTGGAGGAGTTACTTACGTGCTCTCCTATATGTATTCTTCACTTTGGCCATCTCATGTTAATTATATATTGGGTTTTCTCCTATTTTGTTTTGTACAATTTATCTTCTTTTATAATTTCAAATTACTTTAGCATCTATGTGGTGTGCACTTGCTTCATCTTGTGTGATCACATCTCCATTGCATTTGCATTATCTGGATTCTGGCAACAACTCCGATATAACCCAATGCCTTTGAATTACATTCATGTGAATCATATATTTCCTTAAAATAAGCAAATCCTCCATTTATCCTAAAATAACATTGTTCTTGTACCTAATGTGAGTGGTTATGCTAGTTTAGCTAGTAATCAACAAGTTATTCTATCATTATTAAACAATCAAATGTATTTTTATGTTGTTTCAAACCTAATTACATTTGATTCAACACTTATAGAAATATTTCCTATATAATATGGAAATATTTATGGTTAAAATGTGATTCTAATAGTATAAAATATATAGGATATGGTACTGAGGGTCACTAATGAGACCTAATTTGTAGAATCAAAACTTGGGGTCTATGATATTGGAATAAGGATAAGATATTAAGCTATTATGTTTGTTGTAAGTATTTCATATAATATGAAATAGGTAGTCAAATAGAATATGACTACAATTTTTATAACATATTAGTTGTTTTAGATGAGCTAATGGGTGAAAACATGAAAGTCAATATGTTGTTTGTGCAAGAGAAAATAAAAAATCCAAGTGATCAGCTTGAGGGTAGAGTTTCAAATCTAGAACATAAGGATCAATAACATACACCATACATATAAAATGGTTTCATCATGCATTATTTACCTTATACTTAAGGATATAGTTCATGATGATCAACATGCAAGTTACAACAACCATGCTCTTAGTATTTGAAATGATAGAAATGAAAGTAGGCAATATTGAACATGGTGGTCTAGTTAAATAATAAGTGATTTTAAAGTTTGAAAATAATGATACCTCCAGTCAAGATAGATTTTATCATAATTTGGTCGATGTAGACATGACAAACAAAATCAAATGGTTAGTCTCAAATGAAGAATAAAGTATGTAAACTCTTGGTGTCAAGAATAAGGAGAATGAAGGTGGAATTTCAACACCACTCATGGTAAAGACAATAGAAAGCAATTGATTCTTCAATTAGTTTCCTTAAATAACACATATTTACTAGGTATGTAATGCCATTTACTCTAGTATATGATAGTACCCTTGTTTCTCCCTCTTTGAAATTTACTATATGGGTGGACGTAATTCTTAACCCTTATTCCAATTATTACCCATAAAGTAATAGTAACTATATTTCAAGATTTAAAAATGAAATTTTATTAGAGATAATTAATAAAATTATGGATATAAGTATTTGGGATAACGTGCATGGGATAAAAGGAAAACATCATTAGAAAATGGCATTATTTGATTGGATCCCCTTCATATTTCTTAAATATTATGTGATAATGTAGTCATGCTTAAGAGTGAGGGTGTCCCATCTCTTATGGATGGTAAGTTCCTCAAGAAATTATTTCAAGAATGAGTCTACCTATCATGGTCTTGTACATACTTTTCCTAGTTTTGTGTGTGTGTGTGTGTGTGTGTGTGTGTGTGTTTTCAATTTTGGCATGTTATTTTTAGTTTATGTTCTTGTTTTGTTATTTTTATTGGTTGGTTTATAGTCAACCTTCATTCCTACTCTACATTTTTCTCTTTTTTGAATCATGTGGGCACCTCTTAATCATAAATGGAAAATTAGTTATCTATAAGAAACACCAGCGGTATTTTTTGTTTAATTACTCTAGGTATTTAATGATACAATACTAGGTAAGGTTTAGGAGAGGGAAGGGAAGGTTTAGGAGAGGGAAGGCTGATTTTTGTTTCAAATGTTTAAGAATCTCACATATGTCCTATATTTATTCATGTTTTGGTGAGTTTGGTTAAGTTGTTCAAGTTCTAATGATATTCTCTCTATCCTCACAGGAAAACACCCTTTAATGATTTATATTTTTTCTTAGATGAAAAAATTACAAACAATATATCAAGTGAAAAAACTAAAATTATACCTATTATATTATCATGGTGGTCCCCAATCCAAAATTGAGATGATTAGAAGAAGAGAAAAATAAAATAAAATAAAATTAGTTATCATAAAAAATCAAATTTTAGGTGATTTAGGTAACCTCTACTAGGGCTATAGACACTTGAATAGTAATAAATAATGGACTTGAATAGGATCAGAGATAACTTATATGGATGCCTAGCTAGTAATAAATTAAATATCTAGGTAATTGTTTAAAGGTATAACTAAACATGTTCTTAATCATCTAGGATACAATGATTAGTCTTTGAAAATTATAGGAAGGGAATGAATGCATTTTCACACACTATGGAGAATATGAATATATGATTTTATATTATATCCCTTCCCTTACTACCCTTTCACAAATTTATTTTGTATATGTGTTGGCTTATCCTAAGATTTTGGGTTCATAGACACATTTATTTTATTTCAAACGACTCAAGAGTATTTTCCAATAGAATCACCATTAGGTTTTGTTTGCACAACAAACCTTAATTTGGTAGAAATCATGGTACCCATTTTTTGAATTTTAAAATATGGCCTCAATTCCAATTACAATCTAATTAGTTTTCACCTATTTGATCATTATTTTGGAATAATTTGTTTTTTAATGTGAAATTAAACCCTAAAAACCTCTCCATTGCATATAATAAGTTTTAAAAATGAAATTTTACATATAAAATTTGGTCAAATAACTAACTCTGAATGGATTTTGTTTTTTCCTTTGCTAACTAGGCTTTGAAGCTTGATTAGGTATGTAGGGGTATTTATAGGTTTTTCAATAAAAATCAATCCCAAAGACCTGATCAAGTCTTGGGGGACTCCACATCCCATGCCTTTACTACTAGTATTTTAAATCTCAACTAAGTATCAAGGACCTTTAGTCCCTCTATTTAAAAATATGGCATGCATGGGCCTCTTGGTTCAGCCCTATGTATGTCAAGATTTTTTTACCCATTGGGGTATATAGGGGTTTCTCGACATCCACCCCATCATCATCAAGATTTTTATCTAAACAAGGTTTACATGAGAATATATCCTCCACCTCATGGACATCATGGTTTTTATCTTGATGGGGTCTATGGGGGTCTCTCATTCCCCTCCCCTTGGTTGTCATGATTTTTAGCTTGACAGGATGTGTAGGGACCTCTCGTCCCCCACCCCATGGTCATCATTTTTTTAGCCTAGTGGATTTTATGGAGGGATATCATCCCCCTCACCTTTATTATTTAAAATTTCAATCCCAACTAAGTATTCAATACATCTAGGGAGATCCTAAAGTGTGAATTAGTATTTATAGCCTAGTTAAGTCCATATATGATTTGGATAGAGAAGCCTGACATGGTCTATAGTAAGTGAACAATGAGTTGGTTTTTATCTCATATATTTTGATCCATTCCTATTATTTTGTTGTTTATGGGTTTTTAAATCTATGTTCATCCACTTTACAATGAGTTTAGTTTCATGTGAGACTAATGTAAATTTTGAAACCTTTCAATATTTTAATAATAAGACTTTATTACTTTTGTGAAATGTTAATTTAATGTGTTTAATGATTTTTTTCCATTTTTAAGAAATAATGTGTTGTTTTAACTTTTAAAATTTAGAAAAGAAGGGAAAGAACATAGTTTAATGGGAACCTTTCAATAACCATCTTTATTTATGGTTTTGGCATTTTGTTTTTTTGGGTTTGTTTTTCCCTATTAGAACTTGACTATGTTTGGTGGCCTTCATTTATTATTAAAAAAAAAATGAAAGGGAAGTTTTATCTCCTTCTTTGGACTGATTTTCTATATAATTTGAACAATAAGACTTCAAAAGTGATGGTTCATTAGAGTTATTAGATAGATAAGAGGACCAAACTTTTATTTCTTGTGAGTTATATTTTTCTTAGGCATATTTATGTATTTCAATTACAAAGGGTGAATCCAAAAAAATATTTTTTCAAGAAATTTATTAAAAATTAAAGGCCATGGATATTTTTTTCATTATTTATGCATGTATATGGTGATTTTTTTTCATATTTATTCATTGCAAAATTATCCATAAACTCTAGCATCATATTTGTTAAGGGCGTGTATAATCTATCAGGTAGAATATTTATTTTAAAAGATTTATATAATAAAAAAGATTTTATTTTTTATCATTAAATAATAGTATCATTTATTTCCTCTTTCATGTTATATTTTTATCTATTTTATGTATATGTTAGATAAGGTTTAGAGTATATCTAAAATTATAATCTGAGTTTACAAGTTATACCTTGATGGAAAATTTTAATAATTGTTATTTATGAAATGATTTATTTATGTATGCAATGAAATGTTGATGAGCTGGTTATAATTTTTATGCTGAGTCTAGATTTTTTTATTACATCAAGTGGTTTATGTAAGTTTTCCTCTCATTTTTTAGCATAGATTTCTACCATCATGTCCATTGAAATGGAACAGTTTCACATTAGCTAACTAGTTTACCTAGAATGCCATGACTTGGTGATATATAACTTGATAATATTTAATATCAAATATACTTGAGTTGGTCTTCCAAATGACCCATAAAAACATACCCCTCTCCATGAAAATTAAGTGGATGGAGTCTCAATAAATCATGAACAATGCCTATTGTCGCATCACCAATTGGATGATGCTCCTCCTACATATCTCTATGTATTAAAGGGACTCTCTCTACCCACTAATATGAAGGAATATGTGACCTTTCTCTATGTTTAAAATCCTATTCTGATGGGGCGGGGAGTATCTATGTGACTCTTCCCTAACACTACAAGTAACATATCTTATATTACCACAATCATCTACTATAAGGCCTATAAAATTTGTTTCCCAAGTTCTAATGGAACAAGTGTTTGTTTTGGTGATGAGGAGTCTCTATCCACTAATTGATCCACATGTTTTTACTTTTGAATATTAATCCTACACAATAATAATAATAATAATAATAATAATAATAATAATAATAATAATAATAATAATAATAGTAATAATAATAATAATAATAATAATAATAATAATAATAATAATAATAATAACAACAACAACAACAACAACAACAACAACAACAACAATAATAATAATAATAATAATAATAATAATAATAATAATAATAATAATAATAATAATAATAACAACAACAATAATAATAATAACAATAACAATAACAATAATAATAATAATAATAATAATAATAATAATAATAATAATAATAATAATAATAATAAGAAGAAGAAGAAGAAGAGTGTTAGAAAATTATGGAATGAGGTTTCAAACAAATAATCTACCTAGAGTTCTAAGTTTTGAGTCCAAATTCGATATAAATGATGTAGTTTTTAGGAGTGCACAAGTATATACCTAGTCATTCAAGGTGTACAAAATTACAATCCTAATCAATTTTTTGGAGTTATCAATTTATTTTCAATTTTATAGGTTATGTCTACCTTAGTTCTTGGAACTATTTTAACTATTTTTAGCCACATAGATTCTACATATTTACAATAATTTAATATTCTTATCATAATCCTCTTTTTTTATTTCAATTATGTTATAATTTTTATTGGAATTAGGCATGTTTATAATATTTACTTGGTAAAAATATTATGATATGATTTTCAAATTAATTATGGTTTAGTGTAGTGAATTTTTAATATAAAAACACTTTACCATATTATGTTTTTATGAACTTGTGCCCTCTTATCCCTTTATTATATTATGTTGGATATTATTTTATATATGGATCCATTAGCCTTTGATGTGTTTTTACCACATATTAGGTTTACTTGTTATTATCTACACCAAATCCATGAGGTGGTGTGGAGGATAAACCTTCAAATATTTAAACTAGATGAATCTATTTAAATAAATTCTCTAATTGTAGAATATACAACAAAATCTCATAAATAATTTTGAAATTACCATTACATATTAAACACATTATACTTTTACAATGGATCCATTTTTATTAAAATTATATGATAGGTAAATATAAATATGTGTAAATTGTGTAGTAATAATAGGAAAATAGGGTCTTATGATCAGAATGGAAATGCATCCTTGTTAACTCACCTAAACAACAAGTGACAAAAAATATGAGGAAGCAAATATCCTATGATAAATAAGGGGGAAGACACATACATTTTCTTATAGACTATAATATGAACATTCATAAGTTAGATACGTAGAGCATGCTAACATGTGGGAGATATGGTTGACTAATACAAGATACTCAAGGCATGCAAGTATTCAAGATATTTTTGGCATATCCTAGTTATTAAAGGTGAAAATTCATCTTATCTATCATATTACTTACAATATTTATTTTTACAATAAATCAATAAAAATTGATGATGGTTGTGATGAATAATGGGAAGCCTATGTGGGAAACATGGCTAATTGATACAAGGTGCTCAAGGCATGCAATTATTCAATATATTTTTTACATATCATAGTTAGTAAAATGGGAAATGCCATCTTATCTATTATATTACTTACAATATTTATTTTTACAATGTACTATGGAATGAATCATAAAATGCTAAGTGTTGGGAAACTTATGTGGGAGATATGGTTGACTGATATAAGATACTTGAGGCATGCAAGTATTCAATATATTTTTTACATATTATAATTAGTAAAGGGGTAAATTTTATCATATTTATCATATTGCTTACAATATTCATTTTGATAAGAAATTAATTAAAATGATGATGGTTGTGATGAATAATGGTTATAGAATGTTTTTTCTTCTTTTTGAGTGAAGGTTATATTTTTTGTAGTTGTGGTAATTTAAAATGTGATATCCATTATGTTTATATATGATTTGACATGGAAAAATAATGGATAATTCCACATTAAATGTCACATGGAAGTGTTATATTGACAATTAATGTTAATTTATAATGCTTCTACAAATATCTATAATGAAAAATGTCATGTAATGAATCAATGTGCAATATGGATAACATACAAGAGATATGTGAGGTGACATGAAATATTGAGGTAATATATGAGAATTAGAAGGTATTTTATGGAATAATAGAAGCTATGAATTAAATTATGTGGTATATTATGATATAAAGTTTTGAAAAGCTATAGTATTAAGTATAAAAGACTACAAAAGTTGTGAGTGTTGTGGAATGATTGTGAAAGACCATAGAATTTGGGATAATTTCAAGGTAGATGTGTTGTAATCAAAATATTATGTGGTGAAAATCATCAAGGGCTATGTAATGAAGAATAAAATTTTAAGTGTTGGGAAACCTATGAAAAATGGAAGATTTGTGTGGAATGTTTTGAGGATTTGGGCCATCATTGCACAAAACCAATATGTTGTATACTTAACATG
Source organism: Torreya grandis (assembly GCA_037957365.1). Classification (NCBI taxonomy): domain Eukaryota; kingdom Viridiplantae; phylum Streptophyta; class Pinopsida; order Cupressales; family Taxaceae; genus Torreya; species Torreya grandis. The sequence continues at coordinate 2,556 of JARHVA010007502.1, read as the reverse complement.
ATATTATATAAAGGTAATGACGCTTGTATAAAATTGTAAAATATACAATAAATTTGAAGTGATGTTTTCAAAATTATATAAACTACAAGTGTCATCTAATTTTAAATGCACACAATATTTTTGTAGTGCTTTGTGTTAACTTAGGGTTGGAAAATTAAACTATGAAATTTAAAATAGATGGTTCCAATGATGGTGTATATTTTGGTGTGACAAATAACCTATTAATGTCTTTTCAATCATAATAAACATTGGGATGTGCTAATCAAGAGAAGAATCAAATAAATAATGTTATATTTTATGTTTTTAATTCAAGGTTGGCCAATTAGATGGTGTGATCCAATTTAGAAAGTGTGTAACATTTCTAGGTATGATCCAATAGTGTACCATAATACATTTTTAAAAACCTCAAATTGAGATTTAGAGTTTCACATTAATAAATATTGAATTTTATGTGTTATGAGATTAAAAACATTCTAAACTCTTTTAAAAGTGTCATTCAAGCTATGGATTTTCATAAACTATGTGTAGGTAATAATTTTCATGGTTCTACATGCTTGTGCATGGATCACATTTCATGTTCCTAGTGGTTATTTTGATTAGGGTTTGGTTTTCCATGTTATATATATTTATCCCTAATTTATTTTTTATTTTTTTAAGAGTTATACCTTGTCTCTTTCCATCATGTTGAATTTATTTAGGATTATGGTATACCATGTTATTATTTATTTTCCCCTTTCTCTTTCTTTCTTAGGGTTTTAATTAGTTACATATCTACCTTTCCTTGTCATTCATTACATTTTAAATTTTGTGTAGCTATGTGTGTCTTATCATTTTTATATATAGGAACATTCCTATGAATTATGAAGTGATTTTAAAGAAAACTATTTACATGGAATATCCATAGAATATATGTGTTACTATGTATCATGAGGTTATTAGTGTATAAATGTTTATAAATACTCACATTTTTATTTCTAGTGATATATCATAAAATAATATCATATGGTTTAAGACATGGCAGTATTAACACCCTTTCTATTGACATGGTATGTGATGATAATGCATTATGTGTTAACACCCTTTATATTGATATAATTTCCTTATAACCTCTTATAGACATATCTTGTATGAGTTCATACATTTTCTATTGTATGATGAATTATTATGAGGTAGATCATATTATAGAAAGGAAGACTAGATACAAGAATGTAATAGTGTAATAACCCTATATTAATACAATATTCCCTAATCAAACTCAATGTGTTTGTCATGTTTGATTACCCCTAGTGTGTGAAATAAAATTAACTATCTTCCCTTCTTGTTAAAAAAATAAAATATATCATTTAGGTAAAGGAAGTCTCAATAAAATTATATTAATCTTGATTACTCATATATTATATACTTCCTAAAACTGTAAATAAAATAGTTTATAGTCCTTATATAAATCGTATGAGCTCTAACTAGTAGGCTTGTTAGGTAGCCTATAGTACTTGGAATACCTGCCTAGATTTGGTGGGATTGTGAAATTCATTTGATTCTCTAAGAAACTTATTAGTAAAAATAATTTATTTATAATTCTCCCATGTGGTAATGTGGAAATGTGTGTAATTTATTTTGTTTAAGGAACTGGGTTTACTTGATCAAATAAACCCAAATGTTACTTGTAAGATGATTTATTAGCATGTAAGAAAGTTAAGGGCATGTAAGAAGATATTTTATCCTTATAAAAAAGGTACAAGGGAGGGTAATACCTTTATAAGGAGAGTAATCACATTGATTAATGATATTTGGTTGAACCTAGAGGAATTATTTTTTATTTATTCTCCCACCAATGGCTCATTTTGGGGTTGACCACCCATTTATGGGATCTTGTTAGAAGAAAGAGCTTGGGAGTTGATGTGGAGGCCTCATTGTTGAAGGTTCAAGACGTAGATTTTTTTATAAAGTCATGGAGAAAAGGGAGATATCTTATTTTTATCATTAATTTAGTGCTTTATATGTTTGTAAAATAGGTATAGTTGTGTATTGACTATTTGTGAGATTTTTATGAAATTTAAGTAAATACATGATTTCATAATGTTCAACTTATAGTAGGTTTATACATATTCTCTTATCCTTTAAATTATTTTGTGAGTTTCTTCACATATTTAACTAATGTATATAAATAATAATAAGGTAAAGGAGAGAAAAAAATATTTTAATCTACTATATTTTGATAAAATTTAGTGAAATTAGCTTAGTGACAAAAGATAATCTTTTATACTAAAATTTGGAAAATGGTGAAAAATAATAAACAACAAAAAAATTAGACTCAAATAATAATAAGGTAAAGGAGAGAAAAAAAATTAATCTACTATATTTTGATAAAATTTAGTGAAATTAGCTTAGTGACAAAATATAATCTTTTATACTAAAATTTGGAAAATGGTGAACAATAAAGAAATTAGCTCTCTCTCTCTCTCTCTCTCTCTCTCTCTCTCTCTCTCTCTCTCTCTCTCTCTCTCTCTCTCTCTCTCTCACGGTCATACCTACCATCCCACTTCAATTTTACCTTTA